>JAJPUD010010088.1:0-24858 GCA_023553655.1 Myrmecobius fasciatus
CCTCAATTAAATACTAAATTGGAAATTCTAAAAGTAAAAGGAGAAATTAATAAAATTGAAAATAAGAAAACTATTGAGTTAATAAATAAAACTAGGAGTTAGTTCTACGAAAAAAACTAACAAAATAGAAAAGCCTTTAGTTAATTTGATAAGAAAAAGGAAAGAGGAAAATCAAATTGTTAGTCTCAAGAGTGATAAGGAGAACTTTCCTCCAATAAAGAGGAAATTAGAGCAATAATTAGGAGTTACTTTGCCCAACTTTATGCCAGTAAGTTTGATAATCTAAATGAAATGGAGGAATATCTACAAAAATATAGATTGCCCAGGTTAACAGAAGAGGATATAAATTATTTAAATAGCCCCATATCAGAAAAAGAAATAGAACAAGCTATTAACCAGCTCCCTAAGAAAAAATCTCCAGGGCCAGATGGATTGACATGTGAATTCTACCAAACATTCAAAGAACAATTAATTCCAATACTACACAAACTATTTGAGAAAATAGGGACAGAAGGTATACTGCCAGAAGCCTTCTATGAGACCGATACGGTGCTGATAGCTAAACCAGGTAGGGTGAAAACAGAGAAAGAAAACTATAGACCAATTTCCCTAATGAATATTGATGCAAAAATTTTAAATAAGATATTAGCAATGAGATTACAGAAAGTCATCCCCAGGATAGTACACTATGACCAAGTAGAATTTATACCAGGGATGCGGGGCTGGTTTAATATTAGGAAAACTATCAGCATAATTAATCATATTAATAACCAAACTAACAAAAACCATATGATTATCTCCATAGATGCAGAAAAAGCCTTTGATAAAATCCAACACCCTTTCCTATTAAAAACACTAGAGAGTATAGGAATAAATGGGCTTTTCCTTAAAATGATCAGAGCATCTATTTAAAACCATCAGCAAGCATCATATGTAATGGAGACAAACTAAAACCATTCCCAATAAGATCAGGAGTGAAACAAGGCTGCCCACTGTCACCATTACTATTTAATATTGTATTAGAAATGTTAGCTTTAGCAATAAGAGAAGAAAAAGAGATTAAAGGAATTAGAGTAGGTCATGAGGAAACCAAATTATCACTCTTTGCAGATGATATGATGGTATACTTACAGAACCCTAGAGACTCAACTAAAAAACTACTAGAAACAATTCACAACTTCAGCAAAGTGGCAGGATTCAAAATTAATCCACATAAATCATCAGCATTTTTATATATTACCAACAAAGTTCAGCAGCAAGAGATACAAAAAGAAATTCCATTCCAAATAGCAGATGATAGGATAAAATATTTGGGAATCTATCTGCCAAGGAAAAGTCAGAAACTATATGAACTAAATTACAAAATACTTTCCACACAAATAAAATCAGACCTAATCAATTGGAAAAATATTAAGTGCTCATGGGTAGGCAGAGCAAACATAATAAAAATGACAATACTACCCAAAGTAATCTACTTATTTAGTGCCATACTAATCAAACTTCCAAGAAATTATTTTACAGATCTAGAAAAAATAGTAGCAAAGTTCATTTGGAAGAACAAAAGCTCAAGGATTTCAAGGGGATTAATGAAAAAAAAGGCAGATGAAGGTGGCCTTGCTGTACCAGATCTAAAACTATATTATAAAGCAGTGGTCATCAAAACAGTTTGGTACTGGCTAAGAAATAGAGCAGTCGATCAGTGGCACAGGATAGGTTATCAGGACAACCTAGGCATTACCCTTAACAATCTAGTGTTCGATAAACCCAAAGACCCCAGCTTTTGGGATAAATACTCTCTATTTGGCAAAAACTGCTGGGAAAATTGGAAACTAGTGTGGAAGAAATTAGGGCTTGACCCATACCTAATACCACATACCAAGATAAGATGTAAATGGGTTCATGATCTAGATATAAAGAGGGACTTTGTAAGCAAGTTAGAGGAACGTAATATAGTTTATCTCTCAGACCTGTGGAGATGGAATAAATTCATGTCCAAAGAAGACCTGGAACTCCTAATTGAACACCAGATGGATAATTTTGATTATATTAAGTTAAAAAGTTTCTGTACAAACAAAACAAATGCAGACAAGATTAGGAGGGAAGCATCAAATTGGGAAATCATCTTTACATTTAATGGTTCTGATAAAGGCCTCATTTCTAAAATATATAGAGAATTGTCTCATATATATAAGAATTCAAGCCACTCTTCAGTAGATAAGTGGTCAAGGGATATGAACAGACAATTTTCAGATGATGAAATTAAAACCATCTCTAGTCATATGAAAAGGTGCTCCAAATCACTATTGATCAGAGAAATGCAAATTAAGACAACTCTGAGGTACCACTACACCCCTGTCAGATTGGCTAAAATGACAGGAAAAGATAACGATGAATGTTGGAGGGGATGTGGGAAAACTGGAACACTAATACATTGTTGGTGGAACTGTGAACGGATCCAGCCATTCTGGAGAGCAATTTGGAGCTATGCTCAAAAAGTTATCAAACTGTCCATACCCTTTGACCCAGCAGTGTTTCTACTGGGCCTATATCCCAAAGAGATCTTAGAGGAGGGAAAGGGCCCCACATGTGCAAGAATGTTTGTGGCAGCCCTTTTTGTAGTGGCTGGAAACTGGAAACTGAAGGGATGCCCATCAATTGGAGAGTGGCTGAATAAATTATGGTATATGAATGTTATGAAACATTATTGTTCTGTGAGAAATGACCAGCAGGACAATTTGAGAGAGGCCTGGAGAGACTTGCATGAACCGATGCTAAGTGAAATGAGCAGAACCAGGACAACATTATACACAGCAACAAGACTATATGATGATTAATTCTGATGGACATGGTTCTCTTCAACAATGATGTGATTCAAACCAATTCCTATTGTTCAGCAATGAAGATAGTCATAGGCATCCAGAGAGAGACCTGAGGGAACTGAGTGTGGACCACAACATAGCATTTTAACGCTTTCTGTGACTATTTCCATGCATTTTGTTTTCCTTCTTAGATTGTGTTTTTCTTCTCTCTCTCTCTCTCTGTCTCTCTCTCTCTTTCTCTCTCTCTCTCTCTCTCTCTCTCTCTCTCTCTCTCTCTCTCTCTCGTAATTAAAAGCTTTTTATTTAAAAAAAAAATTTTCTGTTGTTTGGTCATTTCCCCAGACTGTTTCTTCTCTTTTAATTCTTTGTTAAATTAGGATTCTGTTAACCAGGAGAACACAGCAACAACAAGATTATATGATGATCAATTCTGATGGATGTGGCTCTTTTCAACAATGAAATTACTCAGGCCAGTTCTAATGGTCTTGTGATGAGAGCCATCTGCATCCAGAAAGAGGACTGTGGAAATTGAGTGTGGATCACAACATAGTATTTTCACTCTATTTGTTTACTTGCATTTTGTTTTCTTTCTCATTTTTTTCCTTTTTGATCTGATTTTTCTTGTGCAACATGATAATTATAGAAACATGTATAGAAGAATTGTGCATGTTTAATATATATTGGATTGCTTGCTATCTAGGGGAGGAAGTGGTGGGGGAAGGAGGGAAAATTTGGAACACAAGGTTTTGCAAGGATCAGTGTTGAAAAATTATCCATGCATATGTTTTGAAAATAAAAATATTTAATTTAAAAAAATAAATATGTCTGTGGTTACAAAAAAATAATCAGGGCTTCTGTCCCAAACTTCAGAAGTTTTATGCAGTTGTTTTTAAGTTACATTTAGAAATCTGTGCATTTTTAGTTCCAAGGTAATATGTTCTAAGGAAAAGTGTTTACTACTCTCCTGGTCTGTGATCTGGTCTTTGAGTGACCACAGTCTTTCTTTTCTGCCTTGGAACTGTGATGAGGTTCCCCTTTCTACTGTGGCCAGCAAGGTTTGGTGTACTAGTGCTCCATCTTGCTCTAGAACTGCATCCCAGCATTGTGCCCCAGATATGAGTATGAACTAAGCAACAGAACTAGCTGCAGTGCTAGCATAGAGACCTCCTTCTGATCTGTTGTTGAAATCTGTTGACTGAAATCTCTGGAAGCAACTACTGAAACTGCTGATTCAGTGGTTCCCAAAGTCTGATCCTGGTTTTCTGGTCCCAGTCTGTGCTAGCACAATCTGTGCTGGACTGTATTCCCCTCTCACTTCAATATGACACACCTTTACTGCCAACCTTCTAAGGTGTCTTTGGCTGGAAAATTATTATACCCCATTCTTTTGTCGGTTCTGCTGCTCCAGAATTTGTTTTATGACATTATTTAAAGGTGTTCAGAGGGATTTGGGGAGAAACTCAGGTAAGTCATTGCCTTTTTTCTTCCATTTTGGCTCTGCCTCCAATATAGAGGTTTTGATAAGTTCCTTTTCAAGAAACAGCTTCTTAAAAATAATAGTGATATGTTATCTCAAAGGTACAGTTATATTTGGGCATAATAATAAAAACACAAAACTATTTCAACTTTAGAAATCCAGATTACTGAAAATGTCATTCTAAATGTAACAGCATCATAATGATAGTGGATAGGGCAAGTTTGTGTTCCGATATGTAACAAATGTTTTATGCATCAACAAATATCTTCAATGAAATCACTCCATATAAGAGGATTTTTTTTTAAAAGTTAGTCCCAGGAGGATTTTAATTAATCTACTCAAAACTGAGAGACAGGATGGTATAGGAAAGAGATAGACACCATCATATCCAGGAAGTTTAAATCATACAGTTGACAAATACTAATTGTGTAATTGAAAGAAAATTTCTTAAAATATCAGTGCCCTAAGCAATTTACAGAAGATACTGACCAGTATTTGTTGAGTGTATTCTCTTATGTCAACATTACCTACACCAATGAACTCACAATCTAAGTTCTTATTCTAGTTAAAATTACAGTTATGCATAACAAATTAAGAGTTTCAAATTTCATCTCTTTATTTTATCAGAAAATTTTTTACTAAAACTCATTGGAGGTTATCACTAATACTTTGAATAAAAACTACTGAATTTTCTTCCCAGATTAGTTTTATATTGTATTATTTGTATTTGTATATTGCATTATTTTTTGTATCTGTAAATTGCATTTATATTGTATTATTATATTGTATTCAAAAGTAGGTAGTCTTCTATAAATACTAAATTAAAACCTTATTTTAGATTTACTAAAACACTATCCTTAACATGATGAACACTTTGATTTTCTTTCAAAGACATATTCAATGCAAAAGAAGTGAGGAATTTAATATCGGGTCATTAGAATTTCCAGATTAAAAATTGGGAAGGTAAAAAAGCATCTTCCTGAAAGGAAAAAAAAAGAATGAAATTGGTTGTAAGGATCACCAAATGGATTTCCAAAGGGAGAAATGATGGTATCACCTTTGGCTTCTATTAAAGTAAATATTCTTTAGTGTAACTTTCATGTCATATAACAATGCATCTCTAATAGGGAAAGAGCTTTATGACACATATAGATCCTATATTTGTGTGAAGTGTATTTTATAAATCTGTTTATATATTTCCTAGTATTTCCTGACAAGGAGGTCTTTAAATATTTTATACCTTGTGCTTATTTTAAATGTATTTTCTTTCTGTTTCTTCCTCCTGAAATGCTAGAGTGATTTCTACGTATTAATTTCTATCCTGCCACTTTGTAAAACTTATTAGTGGTTTCAATTAGTTTTTTTTTCAGTTGATTCTCCTAACTTCTCTAATTATATTGTCATATTGTTTGCAAAAAGTGATAGTTTTGTTTCTTCATTGCCTTTCCTTTTTTCTTCAATTTCCTTCTTTTTTTTTTAATGTCTGGTTGCTATAGCTAGATTTTCTATTACAATACTAAATAATAGTGGTGATAATGGATGTCTTTGCTTCAGCCTGATCTTATTGGAAAGGCTTCTACTTTATTTCCATTATAGACAATGCTTGTTTTTGGTTTTGGACAGATACTACTTATCATGTTAAGAAAACTCCATATATTCCTACACTTTCTAGCATTTTAAAAAATAGAAAGGGATGTCATATTTTGTCAAAAGATGTATCTATTGAGATAATCATGATTTTTGTTTTTTTTGTTATTAATATGCTTAATTATGCTAATAGTTTTCTTAATATTGAACTGGCCTTGTATTTCTGTAAAAAACACATCGGTGTGATCTTTGTGATCTATTGCTATAATCTCTTCGGTAGTATCTTATATAAAATTTTTGCATCAATATTCATTAAAAATATTGTCCTATAGTTTTCTTTCTGTTGTTGCTTTTTCTGGTTTAGATATCAGTATCGTATTTATCTCATAGAAGGAATTTGATAACTTCCTTCATCTATGTTTTCAAATAATTTATATAGTATTAGAATTCATTGGAGTTGATCTTCAAATCTTTTTAAAATTCATTTGTAAAATCCATCTGGTACTGGGTTGTTGTTTTTTCCTTGAGGAACTCATTTATGACTTGTTCAAATTCTTTTTCTAAGACATAATTATCTTGGTATTTTATTTCCTCTTTCTTAAGCTGGAAATTTATATTTTGGTAAATATTCATTTCAATTACATTGTCAATTTTATTAAAATATAGTTAGGCAAATAGCTCCTAATAATCACTTTAATTTCATCTTCATTGGTTATGCATTCATCATTTTCATTTTTGATACTGATAATTTGGCTTCCTTCATTAAAAAAAATTTTATTTGGCAACTAATAGGTACATAATAAAAACTGAGAGTTTTATGTTCACAATGATGACCCTGAGTCATGAAGTTAATTATACTAAATACTATTTAATAACAATGAATTGTATGATAAACTTTATTTTATTTTATTTTTGATTTTTAACAATAGGTTCTAATTTTTAAAATACAAGCAATATAGTTTTCAACATTCACCTCTGCAAAACCCTGTATTCCAAACTTTTCTCCCTCCTTTCTCTCAACCTCCTTCCCTAGACAACAAGCAATCCAATACATCTTAAACATGTGCAACTCCTCTACACATACCCCCATATCTACCATGCTGCACAAGAAAAATCAGATCAAAAAGGGAAAAAATGAGAAAGAAATAAAAGCAAGCAAACAACAACAAAAGGTGCAAACACCATGCTGTGATCCACATTCAGTTCTCACAGTCCTTCCTCTAGATGAAGATGGCTCTCTCCACCACAGTCCAGTGGAAATGGCCTGAATCTCCCCATTGCTGAAAAGATCCAAGTCCATCAGAGTTGATGATCAGATAATTTTGTTGCCACTGTGTACAATGTTCTCTTGATTCCACTCATTTTGGTTTTAGTTAGTTAGTTTTTTTTTTTGTTTTTTTTTTTTGTTTGTTTTTGAGGCAATTGGGGTTGAGTGACTTGCCCAGGGTCACACAGCTAGGAAGTATTAAGTGTCGGAGGCCAGATTTGAATTCAGGTACTCCTGACCAAGAGCTGGTACTGTACCCACTGTGCCTCCTAGCTGCCCCAATTCTACTCACTTTGTTTAGCATATGATACATTTTAGAAAGACTGCCAAAATTTTCAAAATATCTGAGTATGTCATTAAAACGGTAAGTTTCAGTTTAAAAAAATCTAATTGGCCAGTGGTTACCCTACTTTTTAACAATACTGTCCCCAAATGGTAAGTTTAATATTTCTGCTTTGCTCTTTGTAATGGAATTAATATAATAATGTTATGTCAATAGCTAATTATTAGCTTGTGGCCCATCCTTTTCCTCCTATTTTTGTAAAGATCCCACTTAAAGATAATGACAACACAATAAGGAAACATATCACAGCAGGACTTAGAAAATTTATATCTTTTTTCTGTCTTTTATTTATTTTTTTACTAAAGTTTTTTATTTGCAAAACATATGCATGGGCAATTTTTCAACACTGACCCTTGCAAACCTTTCTGTTACAAATTTTTACCTCCTTCCCCCCACCCCCTCCCCAGATGGCAGGAAATCTAATACATGTTAATTATGTTAAAATACTTGACAAATCAAATATGTGTATAAATATTTATACACTTATCTTGCTATACAAGAAAAATCAGATCTACAAGAAAAAAAAACCTGAGAAGGAAAACAAAATGCAAGAAAACATCAATAGAGAGCATGAAAATGCTATGTTGTGATCCACCACCCTCAGGTGGCCTCTCCCTGGATGTATATGGCTTTCTTCATCACTGAACAACTGGAACTGGTTTGAAACATCTCTTTGTTGAAGAGAACCATGTCTATCAGAATTGAGTATCAAATAGTTTTGTTGTTGCCTTGTACAAAGATCTCCTGGTTTTACTCATTTCACTTAGCATCAGTTAATGCAAGTCTCTCCAGGCCTCTCTGAAATCATCCTGCTGGTCACTTCTTACAGAACAATAATATTCCATGACATTCATATACCATAGTTTATTCAGCCATTCTCCAATTGATGGGCATCCATTCAGTTTCCAGTTTCTAGCCACTACAAAAAGGGTTGCCACAAACATTCTTGCACGTGTGGGTCCCTTTCCTTTCTTTAAGATCTCTTTTTGATATAAGCCCAATAGAAACACTGCTGGGTCAAAGGGTATGCATAGCCTGATACCTTTTTGAGCATAGTTCCAAATTGCTCTCGAGAATGGTTGGATCCCTTCACAGTTCCACCAACAATGTATCAGTGTCCCAGTTTTCCCACAACCCCTCCAACATTCACCATTATCTTTTCCTGTCATTTCAGCCAATCTGACAGGTGTGTAGTGGTACCTCAGAGTTGTCTTAATTTGCATTTCTCTGATCAATAGTGATTTGGAGCACCTTTTCATATGACCAGAAAAAGTTTTAATTTCATCACCTGAAAATTGTTCATAACCTTTGACCATTTATCAATTAGAGAATGGCTTGAATTCTTATAAATATGAGTCAATTCTCTATGTATTTTAGAAATGAGGCCTTTATCATAACCCTTAAATGTAAAGATGATTTCCCAGTGTATTGCTTCCCTCCTAATTTTGTCTGCATTAATTTTGTTTGTACAAAAATTTTTAACTTAATATAGTCAAAATTATCTATCTGGTGTTCAATTAAGAGTTCCAATTCTTCTTTGGACACAAATTCCTTCCATCTCCACAAATCTGAGAGGTAAACTATCCTATGATCCTCTAATTTGCTTATAATATCACTTCTTGTGTCTAAATCATGAACCCATTTAAATCTTATCTTGGCATGTGGTGTTAGGTGTGAGTCAAGCCCTAATTTCTTCCATATTAGTTTTCAATTTTCCCAGCAGTTTTTGTCAAATAGTGAGTTCTTATCCCAAAAGCTGGGATCTTTGGGTTTGTCAAATAGTAGATTGCTATAGTTATTGCCTAGTTTGTCCTATAATCCTATCTTATTCCACTAATTGACTACTCTATGTCTTAGCTAGTACCAAATGGTTTTTTTTATTAAAACTTTTTATTTGCAAAACGTATGTATGGTAATTCTTCAACATTAACCCTTACAAAGCTTTCTGTTACAAATTTTCCCCCCCTACTCCCCATCCCTCCCCTAGATGGCAAGATAACCACTACATGTTAATTATGTTAAAATACTTGACAAATTGAATATGGGTATACATATTTCCACGCATCATTTTTGTGCAAGAAAAATAATATCTACAAGAAAGAAAAATCAGATAAAGGAAACACAAAGCAAGCAAACATCAATCGAGAGCATGAAAATGTTATGTTGTGGTCCACATTTCACATCCCTCTCTCTGGGTGTATATGATTTTCTTCACTGAACAATTGGAACTGGTTTGAAGCATTTCATTGTTGAAGAGAGCCGTGTCCATCAGAACTGATCCTCATATACTATTGTTGTTGCCATGTATAATGATCTCCTGGTTCTGCTCATTTCACTTAGCATCGGTTCATGCAAGTCTCTCCAGGCCTCTCTCAAATTGTCCTGCTGGTCATTTCTCACAGAACAATAATGTTCCATAACATTCATATACCATAATTTGTTCAGCCATTCTCCAATTTATGGGCATCCATTCAGTTTCCAGTTTCTAGCCACTACAAAAAGGGCTGCCACAAACATTCCTGCACATGTGGGGCCCTTTCCTTCCTTTATGATTTCTTTGGGATATAAGCCCAATAGAAACACTGCTAGGTCAAAGGGTATGTACAGTTTGATAAATTTTCAGCATAGTTCCAAATTGCTCTCCAGAATGGATGGATTCATTTACAGTTCCACCAACAATGCATCAGTGTCCCAGTTTTCCCAAATCCCCTCCAACATTCGTAATTATCTTTTCCTGTCATTTTAACCAATCTGACAGGTGTGTAGTGGTACCTCAGAGTTGTCTTAATTTGCATTTCTCTGATCAATAGTGATTTGGAGCACCTTTTCATATGACTAGAAATAGTTTTAATTTCATCATTTGAAAATTGTCTGTTCATATCCTTTGACCATTTATCGATTGGAAAATGGCTTAAATTCTTATAAATATGAGACAATTCTCTATATATTTTAGAGATGAGACCTTTATCAGAACCCTTAAATGTAAAGATGATTTCCCAATTTATTGCTTCCCTCCTAATCTTGACTACATTGGTTTTGTTTGTACAAAACCTTTTTAACTTAATATAGTCAAAATTATCTATCTGGTGTTCAATTAAGAGTTCCAGTTCTTTGGACATAAATTTATTCCATCTCCACAGGTCTGAGAGGTAAACTATACTAGGTTCCTCTAATCGACTTATAATATCACTCTTTATATCCAGATCATGAACCCATTTAGATCTTATCTTGGTATGTGGTGTTAGGTATGGGTCAAGCCCTAATTTCTTCCACACTAGTTTCCAATTTTCCCAGCAGTTTTTGTCAAATAATGAGTACTTATCCCAGAAGCTGGGGTCTTTGGGTTTATCAAACACTAAATTACTGTAGTTATTGCCTAGTTTGTCCTGTGATTCTATCCTATGCCACTGATTGACTATTTTATTTCTTAGCCAGTACCAAATGGTTTTGATGACTGCTGCTTTATAATATAGTTTTAGATCTGAGTACCAAATGGTTTTGATGATCTCTGCTTTGTAATATAGTTTTAGATCTGGCACAGCTAGGCCACCTTCATCAGCATTTTTTCCCATTAATTCTCTTGAAATTCTTGACCTTTTGTTCTTCCAGATAAATTTTGCTACTGTTTTCTAGATCTATAAAATAATTTCTTGGGAGTTTGGTATGGCACTAAATAAGTAAATTAATTTGGGTAATATTGTCATTTCTGTTATATTCTCTTGGCCTACCTATGAGCACTTGGCATTTTTCCAACTGATTAGGTCTGACTTTATTTGTGTGGAAAGTGTTTTGTAGTTTAGTTTGTATAGTTCCTGACTTTCCCTTGGCAGATAGTTTCCTAAATATTTTATACTATCAACAATTATTTTGAATGGAATTTCTTTTTTTATCTCTTGCTGCTGAACTTTGTTGGTAACATATAAAAATGCTGATGATTTATGTGGATTTATTTTGTATCCTGCAACTTTGCTAAAGTTGGGAATTGTTTCTGGTAGTTTTTTAGTTGAGTCTCTAGGGTTCTCTAAGTATACCATCATATCATCTGCAAAGAGTGATAATTTGGTTTCCTCATGACCTACTCTAATTCCTTTCATCTTTTTTTCTTCTCTTACTGTCAAAACTAACATTTCTAATACAATATTAAACAGTAATGATGACAGTGGGCAGCCTTGTTTCACTCCTGATCTTAATGGGAATGGTTCTAGTTTGTCTCCATTACATATGATGCTTGCTGATGGTTTTAAGTAGATGCTATTAATCATTTTAAGGAAAAGCCCCTTTATTCCTATACTCTCTAGTGTTTTTAATAGGACTGGGTGTTGGATTTTATCAAATGCTTTTTCTACATCTTTTAAGATAATCATATGATTTTTGTTAGTTTAGTTATTAATACAGTTGATTATGCTGATAGTTTTCCTAATATTGAACCAGCCTTGTATTCCTGGTATAAATCCTGCTTGATCATAGTGTACTATCCTGGGGATGACTTTCTGTAATCTCGTTGCTAATATTTTATTTATGATTTTTGCATCAATATTCATTAGGGAAATTGGTCTATAGTTTACTTTCTTTGTTTTCACCCTACCTAGTTTAGCTATCAGCATCATATCTGTATCATAAAAGGAATTTGGTAGTATACCTTCTTTCCTTATTTTTCCAAATATTTTATATAGTATTGGAATTAATTGTTCTTTGAATGCTTGGTAGAATTCACATGTCAATCCATCTGGCCTTGGACATTTTTTCTTAGGGAGTTGATTAATAGCTTGTTCTATTTCTTTTTCTAAAATGGGGCTATTTAAATAATTTATTTTCTCTTCTGTTAACCTGGGCAATCTATATTTTTGTAGATATTTCTCCATTTCATTTAGATTATCAAATTTATTTGCATAAATTTGGGCAAAGTAATTCCTAATTATTGCTCTAATTTCCCCTTCATTGGTGGAAAGTTCTCCCTTTTCATTTTTGAGACTAACGATTTGATTTTCCTCTTTTCTTTTTCTAATTAAATTAAGTAAAGGCTTATCTATTTTGTTAGTTTTTTTCATAAAACTATCTCTTAGTTTTATTTATTAGTTTTCTTATTTTCAGTTTTATTAATCTCCCTTTTTATTTTCAGAATTTCCAATTTAGTATTTAATTGAGGTTTTTTATTTTGATCTTTTTCTAGTTTTTTTAATTGTAAGCCCAATTCATTAATCTCTTTCTCTATTTTATGCAAGTAAGCATCTAGAGATATAAAATTACCCCTTAAAACTGCTTTGGCCATATCCCACAAATTTTGGTATGTTGTCTCATTATTGTCTTTCTTCTAGATGAAATTATTAATTGTGTCTATGATTTACTGTTTCACCCATTCATTCTTTATTATTTCTAATTAATTTTTGGTCTATTTTCTCCTTGCCTTATATTGCATGTGATTTTTATTGCATTATTGAAAAAAAAACAGATGTATTATTTCTGCCTTTTTGTGTTTGACTTTGAGGTTTTTGTGCCCTAACACATGGTCAATTTTTTTATAGGTTCCATGAACCGCAGAGAAAAAAGTAAACTCCCTTCTGTCTCCATTCAATTTTCTCCCAAGATCTATCATACCTAATTTTTCTAACATTTTGTTTACCTATTTAACTTCTTTCTTATTTATTTTGTGGTTTGATTTATCTAATTGTGAGAGAGCAAGGTTGAGATCCCCCACTGGTATAGATTTGCTGTCTATTTTTTCTTGCATCTGTCTTCATTTCTCCTCTAGGAATTTGGATGCTATACCACTTGGTGCATATATATTTAGCATTGATATTGCTTCATTATCTATGGTACCCTTTAGTAAAATATAGTTTCCTTCCTTATCTCTTTTAATTAGATCTATCTTCGCTTTTACTTGATCTGAGATTAGCATTGCTATCCCTGCTTTTTTTGTTCACCTGAAGCATAATAGATTCTGCTCCAGCCCTTTACCTTCACTCTGTATGTATGTCTATGCTTTAGATGTGTTTCTTGTAGACAACATATTGTAGGATTCTGGCTTTTAATCTAGTCTGCTATCAGCTTCTGTTTTATGAGAGAGTTCATCCCATTCACATTCACAGTTAAAATAACTAATTCTGCATTTCCTGCCATCTTATTTACCCAAAGTTATGTTTTTCTCTTTTCTTTCCCCTTTCTACCTTCCCCCTTGCCCAGTATTTTGCTTTTGATGACCACCTCCCTCAAACAGTCCTCTCCCCTTTAGAGTCCGTCTGTCTTTGTTACATCTTTCTTCTAATTCTTCTATTTTCCCTTCTATTAGTCTTTCCCTTTCTTTTCCTCCTTTCCCTCCCACCTCCCTATAAGAAGAAACAAGTTTCTCTGTGAAATCGAATGTGTTGGATAGTCTTTTTTAGAGCACAATCTAAAGAGAGTAACATTCGCACAATGCTCACTCCCCCTCCCTTCTTTCCCTCACTTATCTTAGGTTTTCTTTGCCTCTTCATGAGATTTTACCTTATTTTTACCTCCTTTTTTACCTTATCTTACCTCCTTTTTCCTCTTTTTCCAGTATGATCCCCATTTCACCTCTAGTTTCTTTTTCATATTGTTAAAATAAAATCACATTATACCCCCATTTTCTAAGTATACCCATAATAGAAATATAGTTCTCAAGAGTTCTTTCCTTTTTACCTTTTTATGCTTGTCTTGAGTTCTGTGTTTGCAGGTCAAATTTTTTCTTCAGATCTGGTCTTTTCATTAGAAATAGGTGAAATTCACCTATATCATTAAATGTCCATCTTCTTCCCTGGAAAATAATGCTCATTCTAGCTGGATAGGTTATTCTTGAAAGGCCAAGTTCCTTTGCCTTTCAGAATAACTGGTTCCAGGCCCTTTCTATCCTTCAATGTGGAGGCTGACAGATCTTGTGTGATTTTAATTACATTTCCTTGGTATTTGAATTGTTTCTTTCTAGCTGCTAGCAATATCTTTTCCTTGGTGTAATAGTCCTGAAATTTAGCCACGGTATTCCTTGGAGATTTAATTTTGGGTTCTCTTTCAGGAGGTGATCGGTGAATTCTTTCAATGGTGATTTTGCCTTCTGATTCTAAAACATCAGGGCAGTTTTCTTTCAAGATTTCCTGGAAGATAGTGTTTAGATTATTTTTTCATCATGGCTTTCAGGAAGTCCAATAATCCTTAGATTGTCTCTCCTAGATCTATTTTTCAAGTCTGTTGTTTTTCCTAGGAGATATTTCATATTTTTTTTCTATTTTTTCATTTTTTTTGTTTTCGTTTGACTGATTCTTGAAGTCTTATTGAGTTATTCACTTGCATTTGTTCAGTTCTCATTTTTAAACTATTATTTTCTTCAGTTATCTTTTTTAGCTCCTTTTGTGTTGGGCTCTCTCTTCCAGATCAGATCAGCTGATCCTGGAGGTGGGTTTAGATACTTGCCTGGTCCTTTCTCCCCCACCTCAATGGGTCCTCGGGCATCCCTGGATTGGACAGAGTAGTCATGATACCGATTGCTGTTATCAGCTGTTTATTATGAGTCTTACATGGCGTCTTGATTGTGCTGCTTGCTTCTTCGTGCCTCCCTTACCTCCCCCTTATACTCCCTTTAGCCTCTCCCCTTTGTCACCTGGTTCAGCATCAGGCCAAGAGCAGAACTCTTCCCAGTGCTCACGTGCACTAGCAACAGGTCCTTGAGGAATAGCAGAAGCTTTTCCTGTATACGTGCATGCTCAATGCCTAGTTAGTGTATCAACAAGATATAACTGGGTCTTTAGCCAACTTCAGCAGAGCTCACACACAGGGGCCTCAATGCCCACCAACAAGTTCCTGTAACCAAGTTTCTGGGAACTAAAGGAGTGCTTGCTTCCCTTGGCTGTGGCCTCACCCTTCATTACTGACAAATGAGGCTTATTCTTTAAGGGGACAAGGTCATTCTAACCTCCAACATTTTTGTAACTGGCCAATTTGTTCATTGTATACTTTTTCCATTTCACCAATTTTGTTTTTCAGTAAATTGGTGTCTTTATCATATCTCTTTTGGAGGGCTTCTTGCACTAATCTCAATTCATTTACTCATTTATCATCTAACTCTCTTTTTAGATTCTTTATGCAATCTTCCAGGAAAGTCTTGTGAAATGGGGACCAGCTCATGTCCACCTTTGTGGCTTCCTCTGTGGTTGCATTCCCCTTAGGAACCTAAGGATCTGAGATCTGCCCTTCTTTCTCTCCATAAAAGCTATCTATGGTGAGAGCTTTCTTCTGTTTCTTACTCATTTTTTTTAAAGTTTGGGGTCTGTTTAAAGCAGAGAAGAGGTGGCTGTGGTAGTTTGCCCTGGGGAAATTCAGCTAATTAACTTCCAGGCTCTTCAGGCTGGGACCAGTATTTGCAATGGGTTACAAACTACCTTTTACAAAAGGCAGATCTACCAAAGCACCTGCCCGTAATCAGGGCAGAGTGTCCTGAGTGCCTTAGTAGACTCCCCAGTAGCTTCCTGCCCTGCCTCCTGGAGCCAACTCCAAACTCAACAAACTGCCTGAGCCTCTGCCCTGCTGAGTGAAACAGGCCTGCTATGGAGCTCTTCAAAGATACCTTCTGCAAGGAATGTTTTGTAATCCAAATATTTGTGTTAAAAATCAGTTCAGAGGCGTAATCTTCTCTTGCTTTGAGAGAAGGTCAGAGGAGGACACAGAGAGTCGTGTCTTCACTCCACCATCTTGGCTCTGCCTCCATCTAAGGTTATTCTTACTGTTATTTTCTGATGTTTATCCTGGGGCTCAATCTTTGGCTCTCCTCTTCACTCCTAAGTCATATCTAATGCCCCTGATCATGCTATCCTGCCTGTGATCTTACTCCATGTGGTCTCTTTGGTGGTTGCAAATCACAGATGTTCTCTCTTCCCTGGAAGTGAAACTAAGGACTCTGCTTTTAAGGGTCCAGTTCTTTTTTGCTGTTAGCTCATTTTTTTCTATACTATTTCTTGACTTTGGAGTTTATGTTAGAATTGGGGTGGATGGAAGGGATTTCTGGCCTGAGTTTATGTTTTACAAGTTTCTGCTCCTTTCATAGTTCATTGGGGGTCCATAAGTTTTTTATGCTGTGTGATCCAGAACATCTGGTCATTTTTTCCTGTTCTACCCTACAAGTTCTCTTGTGATTATGGTAACTCCCTTTATGATCTGAACTGATCTCAAACTGAGTAATTCCCCCTAATCCTGTGCCAGAGCTAGTACAGTGTTACCTTTGGGATCTCTCTCTCACCAGTTCTTCAGTCCCTTATGATCCCTGGGGTTCAGATGCTGATTCTGATGCCACTATAGTCATGTCTCTTCCACTGCGCCACACTCTTCACAGTCTTCACCCCTGTATTCACAGATCTCTCTCTCTGTCTTCCAAAGCTTCTCTGAGATGAAAAAATTAGTGTGACTTTGTGTTGATTTTTTTTTCAGTGAAAGAGAGGGGCTTCTATCTTTCCACATGTCCAGCCTCAGATAGGAGTAGGAAGTAGAGAAGCAGGAACTCTTTATTTGCTGAGTATTTGTCATCTTGCTGTGAATTAGTTTTGTCTGGTCTGCAGCTGCTTCCTGTTCAAAGAAGAGAATCACCACTAGGTCTTACTGGTCCCCCAGGGTTGAGGTATGAGAAGAGGGTGCTATTCCATCAATTGCTTTTTTGGGGGGCTAGGGCAATTGGGATTAAGTGATTTGCCCAGGGTCACACAGCTAGGAAGTGTTAAGTATTTGGGGCCAGAGTTCTGAGCCAATGGCACTTTATTAAAGATCCATAGTCCTCTCTAATAAAATGGATCTTCCTCTTAATCTGAGACATCCCTGGTCCCCAGGGCCTTGTTTTTATAAGGTTTGATGTCCAAATATGCAAAAGAGGCAAGGCAAAATACAATATCTCATTGATGGTTGGATCTTGTTCAAGGGCTAAAAATTAAGATTGGCAAGGCAAGAATCACCTCTGGTGATTAGGTGGTTCTAAGATGGTCATAAGATAGTCACCTGCTCATGGGCAAGAAACCGTCATCTAAAGGTACAAAAATAAGTTGGGGATGTTCTAAAAAATCAAGACATCCCACTTGCATTAGGGTTGAATATGGAATTTGAGCAACATAGGATGAAGATATTTTCTTTTGGTTACATTCTTGTGGTTACAAAAATGAGCTTGATGACTAGTTAAAAAGTAATGAATATTACATTAAAATTTGAAGCCCAATATAAAGGCCCATTATAAGAACCTTCCTAACTAGCCCTATATGATTTGTGCAAAATGTCAAACTTATTGGAATAGAGTAGGACTCCAAATGAATCATTTCTCACATTCTCCCTTCTGTTTCTGGGTCCCATATTTCTGTCCTTCTGCATATTCTTTCTGCCAGTTCTGCTAAGCTCCTATATGCCTGGCCCCTGACCCAAGTGTTCCTCCTTCTGTTCTCACTTTTCTTTCCCTGGCTGCCATGTATCTTCAAACCCTGTGTCAACTCCCTCCCTCCATGGTCATACAGCCCTCTTCCTGTCTCCATCCCTCCCTTCCCCATGTCTACAGGCAAATTCTCATTATGTAAAAATTGCTTTATGTAGAAGTGGGTAGAATGATCCACTTATATAAAGTATAAAGTGAGAACTATCCATTCTCCTTTCCCATTGTCACTTCCAGATTCTTAACCATTACCATCATTCAGGAATCACTTCTTTTTTGAAGTCCATGTCTAATCAATATCTACCACCCAGTTAACACCTGTTTTGTTGTCAGGATCTTAAAACACTCTATTTCCTTCCTCAGTACTTGAGTCACAGTTTCTTTTCTTCCTTAATTCCTGTCCTGATGCTAGGAAACTTCAACATGGATTCTTCCTCAAACACCATTCCTCAATCTAGTCATTTCCCATAACTACTTCTTCATTCAACTTTGGACACACAAAAAAATGGTTATATCTTTGATCTTGCTATAACCTATATGCATGTACAAATGTTCCATCTCCGTGTTTATGAACTCTGAAAATTCCCCGATCTTTCCACCTTTCCCTCTGCCTTTAGTACCAACTGTTATTCATCTATCCATATCTTCTAATCCATGAAGTTCTCTGCCAGGTCATTGACCCTGTACTAGCCACACACTTCTCCTTCCTCCATCTTGACCCCATGGTTAACCAGTTTGACTCTATACTGTCATCTTCTCTTGAATCCCTTACCTCTTTATACTGATTATGTTCTACCAAGCTTCAGCTTTATAACACTCCCACCATGTACCACCTTGACTCTTGCACACATACTGCTGAACAAAGTGAAGAAAATCAAAGTGAAGAAGGTCCAATAAAAATTTATGTTACACATTCTCAACTGGACCCTCATGGCTGTTAGACAATCCTTCTGTATCTCCCTAATCAATTCTCTATCCCACTCACCACAGTGGCTTTCCCAAAACTTTTCATTCCTCCCCAAATATCCCATGGCTTCCCCAAGTCCCACTCTCTCTACTGGGAACCTTGCCTTATATTTTACTGGAAAATGGTAGCCATGTGCTGAGAGCTCCCTCTTCTCCCTTCTTCCCTATCTCCTCTCACATAGAATCTTTTTGCCACTACCTTCCCCTTCACTCCTTTTACACATAAAAAGGTGGGTCCTTCTTCTTACTAAATTAACCTCCCACCTACACAAGTGACCCCATTCAATTTCATGTCCTCCAGCAGATTGCCCCCTTTATCAGCCATACTTTCTAAATTATCTTCAATCTGCTGGCTACTTTCCTGCTCACTGCCTACAAACATGTCCATGTCTTCTTTATTCTCAAAAAATATCCTTACTTGATCCTTTCAACTTCATAAACCATTGTTTCATACATCTCCGGCTTTTTCTTATTTAACTCCTTGAGAAATTTATCTACAATAGGTGCCTCCACTTACTCTCTTCTTAAGTCTCTACAAATTTGTTCTCAGACATTCACCAGCTATGTGATGCTGGACAAGTCACTTAACCCTGTTTGCCTCAGTTTCCCCATCTGTAAAATGAGCTGGAAAAGGAAATGGCAAATCACTCCAGCATCTTTATCAAGTATACTCTACAAGGGCTCAAGAAGAATTGAAACAAATGAACAACAACATCCAGATCATACCCATCAACCATGGGTATCTCACAAGATCCAACCTTCTCTTTTTATATTACTTAATGATCTCATCAGGTTCTATAGATTCAATTATTATCTCTATGTTGATGATTCCCAGATCTGCTTAACCAGTTTTAATTTCTCTGATAGTCTTTAATATCTAAAACTAGATGTCATGCAAATATCTTAAACTCAACATATCCAAAATGAATCTATTATCTTTCTTTTTTTTTGAATCTATTATCTTTCACTTCAAACCCTCACACTTCCAAATTGTTCTATTATTGTTGAGGGAACTAGCATCCTCCCAGCCCCTTGGGCTCACAACCCAGGTTTCATCCTTAACTTTTATTTTTCCAGGCTATATCAAATCTATTGTTAAGGTCTGTCGATTTTACCTTTGCAACATAGCTGGAATATACCCTTTTCTTTCATCTGATTCTGCCACAATCCTGGTATAGACCCTCATCTCATCTCCTCACTCCTTCATTACTATAATAGCCTGCTGGTTAGTCTGCCTATCACAATTCTCTCACTATTGCAATTCATTCTCAGTTTAGCCCCCAAATAAGCTTCCCTTTGTAGAAGTTTGCTGATTTTGTTTTGTGTCTTTTTGTGAGCATATGTGGATGATTTTGAGAGAAACATTTTTAGTTTTGGTGGCAGCCTTACTAATTTGAGATGAAAGGAATTGCTGGGTCCCTCAGTGTTACTCAACTGCCAACAGGAAGAATTTTCTGCATCAGAGAATTTGAGGATTGACAAGAAAGGGAGATAAATATGAGCCCTAGGATAATTAACTCTAATACCTTAGATATGCTGGAGCTATCTTGTTTTCCTGTCTTCATCAATTATCATAAACAAGTCAGGGGCATTACTCTAGCCTAAAACACCCAGAGAGTCTTGCCAGGAATAGGAGGACCACGACATATCCACAGCAATATATGCATGTCTTATTTTTTTAATATATGCATGTCTTAAATAGGGCAAAGATTTTATTTTTCTTCCTTATCCTTCGAAGTACTCCCAAAGAATGGGACATCTTGATTAATGGTCCAGGGAACACTAAAGAAATGGTGGCACAGGATAATTCTCCCTGAAACCTGATGAGAATAGGCTGATATGTATCTTTTTTATAGTACCAATATTCCTAGGGCTGCTTCTGCTCATGGACATCTCTTTACATTGAAAAATCCACCAAGAACTGCAAAAATTTTGTATCACTCAACTAATTGTTTAGATCTAACACTCAATTACTTTAAAGAGGACATGGATACTTTGCATCTTTATTCTCACATAGCTACCACTTCAGAAGGATGTTACATTTTCATTTTGATTTGGCTTGGTTCTACTGTTTATTTTAGTTTTTTGCTTTCCTCTGTTAGCTCTCTATATATAGATTTCTTGAATCCACAAAATTAGTTAACAAATAATAGTTGCAAAGTAATTTAAGTTTTGTAAGGTTTTCTAAAAAAAAAAACTTAAAGATTTTACTATCAAGGTGCAGAATGTGGAAGAAGCAATATTTTAACCCTACACTCCCCAATGTAAGTTAAGGTAGTTTTTCCTTAAAAGTTTTTGAAACCAACTTTTAAACTTAGTTGACTTAAGGCTCAAAATATTAACAACCCTTTATGAACTCCTGCTAAGGAAATGATGACATGGAGCTCCAGCCTTGATCTGATACTTAGCAGGCAAACTACACCAGATAATTCAGGAGGAGAATTTTGTTCAACCAAATATACTTAGGATATCCTCAGTGAACACACTAAAAATTCTTCTCCTGCTATGGCTAAATAAATCTCTTCTTATTGACCACTGAATTTCATTCCAATATCAAAACTGACTGACCTGTCAGATTTACCTCAAAGTAAAAGTCTTTCAGTACTTCTTTGAATCTGTGCATTTTTGTCATTTCTTATGGTACAATAGTATTTCATTACTCACCTACATAATTTAACATGGTTCTCTTCAACAAAGATGTGATTCAAACCAGTTCCTATTGTTCAGCGATGAAGATAATCTTATACATTCAGAGAGAGGCCTGAAGGAACTGAGTGTGAACCACAACACAGCATTTTAATGCTTTCTGTGAATATTTCCCTGCATTTTATTTTCCTTCTTAAGTTGTTTTTTTTTCTCTCTTTCTAGATCTGATGTTTCTTGCGCAGTAAGATAGCTGTATAGATATGTATACATATATTGGATTTTTCATATAATTTAACATGTTTAGCATGTATTAGATTACTTAGAGGTGGGAGATAGGGGGAAGGAGGGGAAAAGCTTGGAACAAAAAAAAGTTTTGCAAAGGTCAATGTAGAAAAATCACTCATATGTTTTGTAAATAAAAAGCTTTTAATAAAAAAAAGAAAACTGAAAAGTGATTCTATAAATTGTTACAGTTTTTAAGGAAACTTAGAAAACCCTTAGTTCAATCCCCTAACTTTGTAGATAAGGAAACTGAGGCTAATAAAGTAAAATTCACAAAACTGATTTAACACCTTTGTTTTAACAGAAGGATTTTTATACATATCAATTTTTTTCCAATTTGTTGGATCTTTATGAAGCACAAACATAGAAGTAGCATTATTGAGCTAAAGGGTGTGCAGAGTTTGGTGATACTTGGAACAGTTTCAAATACCTGTAGAATGGCTGAAACAATTCACAGTTTCATCAATGTGCCTATCAATGTGTGTATCTTCCTACAGCCTTTTAAACAATTGTCATTTTCACTATCTGATAGGTGTGAGAACTTTAGAGTTGTTTTAATTTGCATTACTTTAACCATTAATTATTTGAAGACTTTTTATATAACTATTAATAGTTTGGATTTCTTCCTTTAAGAACTGCTTTTTAACATACTTTGACCACATATTTTTGGGAGATTCTATGTTCCTAAATAGTCAATGGAAGCAGAGCACAAGTTCTAGTAGGTTCCATTAAGCTGGGTTTGAATACAGGTCCAAAAATTGATTATTTGCCTAATATTGGAGGACTAGCCTAAGTTCAGTGAGATGCAGATCCAGAAGTTTCCTAGAAGATAAAGTCCTAGAGTTGGACTTATGCAGGGGCCAAGCCACAATGACTAAAACTGCCCCAACATTTTCCTCCAAACAACTTTAAAACAATGCCTCAAATCAAATTCTGGAAGGCAGAGCCAACAAAAGGTCAGTTTGAGACATTTTTATGATCTAAGAAAACTTGGAGATAACACTGATACCAAAGTAAAAGTCTGTCTAGAGCACACATGGCAATAGCAGTTGCAAAAACAGCAGCAACAGCTTTGGGAACTCTCATTCCAGAGTCTGTAAGAAGGTTGTACAAATGGTTAGAAAAAAATTACAGGGCACCCTTTGCTGGCATTGGGTACAGAAGGCACTGATTGATAACTCTATTGTCCACAGAGATTGTTGGTGATCATTCACAAAGGTGCCTAGAGCCCTGATCTCTGTTCTAAGGTTGTGGGGAACACTGAATTTTGTGACTGCAGGAAAGCAGGGTACCTAGCTCCAGCCAGAGCCAAGAAGAGCACTAATTTTTATGGTTATAGGGAACCAGGGGCAGCTCCTGGGTAAAGACCAGAGTATAGACTAGGAAAGCAGTTACCACATATCTCCCAGAATCTTATCACCTTGGAAGAACCAAAAATTTGTAAATCCCCAGAACTAGCTCTGAAAATAATAGCACAAGAAATTAAAAAAAAAAACCTTTAAGCATGGGACAGTGGATCCTTTGGTGAGCAGGACCCAAACTTAATATAAAGTTGAAAGTAAAGAAATAAGTTGGGAAATATGCAAACAATAATAAATAATTTGGCAATAAAAAGCTACTGTGGTGGCTAGGAAAACCAAGACATAAATTCAGAAGAGGAGAACAGTGTGAAAAAAATCCCTGGAAAATGCTAATTGGATCCAAGTCCAACAAGAATTCCTGGAAGAAAAAAAGAAAGAACAAAGAGCAATAAAGGAAAAATTAGGGGAGAAAATAGAATGATGCAAGAAAGCATGAAAAAAATAATGAACAATTTGGTTAAAGAGACAGACAAAATAATAGTAAAGAAAATAACACCTTAAAAAATAGAACTGGCCTGGGGGGCGGAGACAAGATGGCGGAGTGAAAAGGTGACTTTCTGCCTCTCCTCACATCTTCTCTCAAATCAACAATAAAATAAGTCTCTGAACTGATCTTCAAGTCAACGAACTCAGAAATATGTGGACACTGCTCTCTGGATAACTTCATATCAGGTTAGTCGGACTCGGACAGAGAGATAAATAGATGACTCCTGCATAGGCCCAAGTGAGGGTGGGACTCAGCTCAGCAAATCGTGGCAGAAATTCCAAACTCCAAACTCCAAATTCCAAACACCTGGAGTTAATCTGAGGCATTCGGGACACTCTGCCCTGATTGGGGGCAGGTGTTCTGGTAGACTTGCCTTGTTTAAGGAGTAATTCGGACTTAGTCCTAGCCCCCACCGGCATAGCACCTTAGTCAACTCACCGAAGTGCCCCAGGGCAAAGCTTTTTGCAGCCCCCATTTTTTCCCCTACCTTAAAGAAATATCCACGCTGTCTAAAAAAAAATGATGAAGAAGCAAAAAAGAGCTCTCACCATAGAAAGCTTTTATAAAGAAAAAGAAGAGATGATCATCCCAGATCCAGAGGTTCCTTTAGACAAAAATCCAGAGAAAACCAGCAAGGACCATCACTGGTCCCCTTTTCAAAAGGCCTTTCTGGAAGATTGCATAAAGAACCTCAAAAGAGAGCTGGAGGATAAGTGGGAAAATAAACTGAAATCAGTGCAAGAAAAATATGATACCCTGCAAAAGATATATGAAAAAGACACCAATTTATTGAAAAATAAAATTAGTGAAGTGGAAAAAGAGTGCAATGAACAAATTGGCCAGTTAAAAAAGGAGCTTAAAAAGGTAACTGAAGAAAACAACACTTTAAAAAAATAAGAATTGAACAAATGCAAATGAATGACTCAATGAGACTTCAAGAATCAGTCAAAAAAACCAAAAAAATGAAAAATTAGAAGAAAATATGAAATATCTCCTAGGAAAAACAACTGACTTGGAAAATAGATCTAGGAGAGACAATTTAAGGATTATTGGACTTCCTGAAAGCCATGATGAAAAAAAGAATCTAAACACTATCTTCCAGGAAATCCTGAAAGAAAACTGCCCTGAGATTGTAGAAACAAAGGGCAAAATCACCATTGAAAGAATTCACCGATCACCTCCTGAAAGAGACCCCAAAATTAAGACCCCAAGGAATAT
>JAJPUD010010088.1:35828-66315 GCA_023553655.1 Myrmecobius fasciatus
ATAAATCTGGCAAAATGGAAAAAGAATGCATTGAATCAAGAAACTCAATTGGCCAGCTACAAAAGAAGCTAAAAAAGATAACTGAAGGAAATAATACTTTAAAAATTAAAATTGAACAAATAGAAGTAAATGATTCAATAAGACTTCAAGAATCAGTTAAACAAAAACAAAAAAAATGAAAAAATAGAAGAAAATATGAAATATCTCCTAGGAAAAAAACTGACTTGGAAAACAGATCCAGGAGAGACAATTTAAGGATTATCGGACTCCCTGAAAGCCACGATGATAGATGATAGCCAATGCTAAGTGACTAGCCCAATAGCTGAGTATCTGAAGCCAAATTTGAACTCAGTTTTCAGACTCTAGGACTGTCTCTTTATCCAATGTAGCAAATAAAATCTAGATCTCTTCAGTCAATGCCTACTATCAAACATCTTTTAAGGCTAATGAAAAGCAATGGATATCTAACAGGTGCAAAATACATAATAATCAGGCTACAAACTACCAACCAGTTTTTATTTCCATAAAGTTTTGATGTTAACTAAAAGAAAGAAAGAAAAAACAACCCAAGTTGTTGCCTAAAGATAACATTGTACTTTTACTATGACCTATGTTCTAAAAACAATACATTTGCTATCTCCTTTCAAATAACTGAGAAAAGACACATTGAAATGTCCAATATTCATTTTCTTCTCAAGGTAAAATTAATAAATTTTATATTTGTTTTAAAATTTTCTCAATCAATATTATGATATTACCCAGGGGAAAAAAATTAGTCAACATTGGAGGACCTGCAAGAAAAGAGGCACATTAATACACTGTTGGTAGAGCTATGAATTGGTCCAAAATATTCCAGAAAGCAATTTGTAATTATGCTAAAATGTGACCATAATAGCTATATCTTTTGAACCTTTCCTACAACTAAGAATATATCCCAAGGAGGTTAAAGAAGGAAAGAAAAATTTTATAGACCATTGTTTTGTGTAAGTAAAGACTTTTTTTGGGGGGGGGGAGGATGCCAGTTGGTTGAGAAATGGTAAAACAAAATGTGGTGCATGAATGTAATAAAATATTCCAAAATCATAAGAAACAACAAATATGAAAATTTCAGAAATTAAATGAATTCTGGTGTTAGATGAACTGATGATGACATAAGTTGAATTAGAAAAACAAAATATACAATTGAGTACAAGACAAACAGAAAGAATAACAGCAACAACAACAACAAAAACTGAACTGTTGTATAATTACAAAGACTAGTTTGGGCCCAGAAAATATATTTTTTAATTCCCTTCATTGTAGGACTATGGCTATGAGATTCCATGGATGTGTTGGTTGATTTTGCTTAATTATTTTTCTTCTTTTTAAATGTTTGTCACAAGAACACAGTGATATGTAACTAGGAATGGGTTAATTATTGAGTATTTATCAAATGCCTACTTTGTACTAAGAATTATACTGTTAGAGACAAATAAGAATTAAACACTCCCTATTCTCAAATATCTTATGTTTTAATGTAGAAAAAACAATAATGTACAGATAAATAAACAGAATAATACAAAGTTGTTTCAATACGAGATAGTTTGGGAGGTAGGATGCTAGTAGTTGGGAATAGTGGAGATTTGAAAAGTCTTCCTATAGAAAGAGATGTTTGAAGGCAGAAAAGTATTTTATGAATTAGAGGTGAAGGAGGAGTGCATTCCAGGTTTAGGGAATGACTAATTGAAAAAGAGAAAAGCAAGGGAGATGGAGTGTTGAATGTGTGCAAAGAAGGCCAATTTGGCTGGAACTCATAGTGCAGCAGTAGAGTGAGGCAGGAAAAATTGCTTGGTGCCCACTTTCAATTTAATTTCCTCTCAGAAATAATAATACGTCCTTTCATGTGCCTGGGCAACTGATTAAACTTCATAATGTCTCCAGACACGACTATAAGTTGCATAGCATGTACCTATTTAGTTGAGAGTATCCAATAAGCCTGTCTGTGAGTTAGGGGGAGATCTATCTCAAGTATGTGAAGATTTTGCCTGGTGGAATAAACAGATAAGAACAATTTATTACCTCTTTCCATTAAAGAGGCTGAAGCAGTAAAATACTTAAGGCTTAGTTAAGCCTTCAATCTTAGATACTGAAGATTCAAGTTCATCAGTTACATCCAGGGCCATCCATTTCTGTTGGCTTCTGTTCTGTCACTGAATTTCAATGATTCTGGAAGAGAGAGTGAAGCTGACCAATTCATGTACAGATTAAGACATCACCCTTGTTGTAATTGGTCCTCTTTAAAAAGGAAGGACAAATGACAGCTAGATCTGTATCAGTGGAAGGAATTTCCTCAAAGAGAAAAAAAAAATCATAAGGGAAACACTTGCAAGTAGCTAGGGGCATATATTTGGACACAGATATGATATAAAAACGAAAAGCATCAAAAACATCATTTTTTAAAAATGCTGCAGATATATGCCCATATCTATCCATAAGATTATACAATTCTAAAAATGAACTATATAAAACATAGAAACAAAGAAGAAGATAATAAGAACTTACAATTTTGACACCTCCTTCACCCAATGAGTTTAATCTTTGAAAACGAACAATTTGGATAAAAAGTCAGAGATGGGAGCAATTCTAAACATTTTCTTTATGATGTCTAATTTCCTAAGGAAATTAAGGCCCAAGGAGAGGAAGTTAATGCTTGGCTATTAGAAAAACCAGAACTAGAACAAAATTAAGTCTGCAAATTTCTAGTTTTCATGGGTCTGATTTTAGCACCTACCCTTACTTGAGTTTAATTTGCTTGTTTTTAATAGAGAATGATTAACTTAAAAAAAAAATCCCCAGCATTAATATAGTACTAAAGAACTTGTTAATTTTTTTTGCCTCCGTAGCCACTTTTTTTTAATTATTAAAGCTTTTTATTTGCATAACATATGTATGGGTAGTTCCTCAACATTGATCTTTACAAAGCTTTCCGTTACAATTTTTCCCCCCAGTCTCCTCCCCTCCCTAGATGGCAGGAAGTCCACTACATCGTATCCACTTTTTAACCTTTTCTAAACAACCCTTGAATAAGGAGAGTAATTAATAAAGCAACGAAACTATGCTTGAATACTAAGGCAATCGAATCATGAATAGGTGGAATATTTGGAAAGAATGGTAAAAACCAAAAAGCAAAAACGCACTATTTAGAAGTGACTTGTGCCTTCTTGGCAGCAGGAAAATAGTTGTTAAATATCTTTTGTGGTTCACGGAGCAATTAAACAAACTGCAAATTGCGATAGGTCTTTAGCTCCCGCAGAGCGGAGATTTTTTTTTTTCTTTAAGTGATTTGTAGGAATAATTCAAATTTAAGCCGAGGTACACTAATCCCTCAGAAAGGAAGAACTTCCTTTTTTCTTTTGTGACTCCTCCCCACACAGAAAGGACTTCTGAGCTGGAAGTGGATAAAGAATCTTGGTGCATGTGCAATCCTGCTCCTAATTCATCAGTAGGAGAAGGATTTGACAGAGTTAAGGAAAGAAGAAAATGTGTCCCTCTAAGCTTCATTTCTGGGGAGCAACGTGTTCTGAGTCCCTTGAGCAGCCAGAGTACCCCACGAACCAGGAAAGCGTGTGAGAAGGAGGTGGGGAAGAGGAAGGGTGAGCTTCTGCTCCACTCCCAAGCATGCGCAAATCCACCAGCAAGGGAGCCTGCGGGATAACCTCTTCCTTTGTTGTCCAGCCTTATTTCTGGTCACTGCCACATACACATACCACATACAGAAGATAAGGGAGGGGGCAAGGAAGGAGAGAGGGAAGGAACGAGGAAGAATGGAAAGAAGAAAGGAGACTTTGTATACTTTGGTACCACTCCTTACCCAGATGTTTGCGAAAATAAAGACAACCAAAAAACAAAACCCAAGAAAAATGAAATACACCTTTGTTTAATATGCTTCGCAATGACTCAGGGGAAAAAAATATTTTTTTTCTTTTAACAAAAAAAAAAAAGCTTTATTGGACTCATTTATTAGAGTTAATCTTTCAAACTCCTTTTTCATCACACAGCACAAATGCAACTTCCTACATCGCCTCTTTTACTATAGGTCTAAAACAGTCATTTCCTCCACCACTGCGTGAAAAAAAAGTCCTCAATGAAAAAAAAATATTTACCTTAATAACGTAAGAGGTAATCATATCTTTTAAGGAAGGATTTGGTGGCCTGGTAGGTAGCAGGAAAGCAGCAAACATCCTGCGATGGCAAAGTGGGGAGGAGGGATAAACTGTTAATAATGCTCAGATTGGAAGGATATCGATGGAAGGTGTAGGAACAAACCGCCCGCGACTTTCCGAGCAGAAGCGGAGCCCCGCGTTCTGGCTCTAAACAGTTCTAAGCTTATGTCTTCCTCTCCGAGGCAGATTGCACCAGAAATCTCACCCAACTAAGAAGCCAGAACATCAGTTCCACACTCTCAGTCCTCGCCCTGGTTCAGCAGTTAGGATTAACTGACATGGTGCTGGTCTTTTTGATCTTTTAGACATTTTCCCCCAGGATCAATTGCTATGCACGATTTAATAGGGAATGAACAAGAAAATTCAGTCCATCGTTTCTCTTCCCGGTTTTCATCCTTCCCGGCTCGAAATAACCAAAGTCCAGTCACTGAACTGCATTCATCACACGGTGGCACTGCTGCTAAAGCTCCTGCTTCCTTCTTTCTCCCTGAAAGGTGTTGCTGCTGCAGGAAACTGAACATCTGTAAAGGCTGAGAAAGGGAAAGGACAATGTGTGCGATTTGTATATTTTTAGTATAACAAGGTGGCAAAGGAGGATGTGCCTTTTTCCCTGAGCACCTGCCAATGATTCTCACGGCAGCCTGGTAATGTTTTCAGATAAACTACTGCAAGCAGACTTGGCCAGGGCCAGAGCTTGGGAGTTTGGTGAAGAAGGGGTTGGAGAGTGGAGCAGTGAGGTTGTGTGGGAATGAAGGAAATGGGAGAAGGAGATTGTAAGCTGGGGTGGGGAAGGCTATTGCTCCCTGAAGAACTGAGCTGAAGGTTTTGTTAGCCAGGCTGCAAGTTGCACTGTGGGATAAGAGTATGAGGATGGTCAGAGAGAAAACTTGCCATGATATTGTCATCTGGAACGCTAGAAGCAGTTATTTGGTGCGCCAACTACAGAGAGACTACCCTGTATTATTAATGGTTTCTGATCATATAGCTTTAAATGACTGAAAAAAATGAAGCATCAGGGAACCCTTTGGAGAACCTGCTTTACTAATTTGCTATCCTTGTCTTCCCTTTTTCCAAATGACCCACCGATATTTCTGTCCGCCAGTAAATGCCGCGGGAAATCAGGGCCCAGGGATTCAGTTATTGCACTCATCTTGTTGGCAGAATGAGTGACAAGACTCTGGTCAGTGCTGGGCCTAACACCCCTCCCCGTTCTTCAACCTTCCAGAGTCTGTATGGTCAGTAACATTATATATTCCTTGATAGAAGAACTGATAGAAAATTCGTTCACCTAAGTAGACAGCTTGTGTAAATGACTGATACTTCCTGCCTTTTTATTGCTCTTTTTTATTTTTCAGGGATCACCCTTTGGAACTTATAAAGCTCACTTATAAGAGCCGGAGTTTTTTGGTATGATTTCCTAAGATGGAGACAGGAAATTCTAATTGAGTATTGTAGAGATCATTTGAAAGAAACTTCTCCATTTCAGAACAACCGTTTGGTTCAGATCTACTCATTATTCCTTAAAAATAGGAAGAAAGGAGTGTAAACAAATAATTTCAAGGAAGCAGGTTGTGTTTCTTGATAATGTAATGACTATTTGTTGACTGAGAGCAAAATGAAGAACTGAAACCGAAATCTAGTACTCCAGTTAAAGGACCAAAAATTTAGAGGAGAATTTAGTTTAACTTCTTCAATTTAAAATTAAGGAAATAGGAATCAAGACTGCCTAAAGTCAGACAAATCATCAGTAAATAGATCTAGGACCGTTGATTTCAAATCTATTCCTCAAAAAACTACCAGTGTTTCAGTTAGAATCATTCATGTAGGAGCATAGTGCAGTGAGAAAAGCCCAGATTTTTCCACTTGGAATTAGAAGGCCTAGATTGGATCCAGGTTCTACCATTTTTCAGTTTTGTGAATTCTACTTTATTAGCCTCAGTTTCCTTATCTACAAAGTTAGGGGATTGAACTAAGGGTTTTCTAAGTTTCCTTAAAAACTGTAACAATTTATACAATCACTTTTCAGTTTTCTTTTTTTTTATTAAAAGCTTTTTATTTACAAAACATATGAGTGATTTTTCTACATTGACCTTTGCAAAACTTTTTTTTTTGTTCCAAGCTTTTCCCCTCCTTCCCCCCATCTCCCACCCCTAAGTAATCTAATACATGCTAAACATGTTAAATTATATGAAAAATCCAATATAAGTATACATATCTATACAGCTATCTTACTGCACAAGAAACATCAGATCTAGAAAGAGAGAAAAAAAAACAACTTAAGAAGGAAAACAAAATGCAGGGAAATATTCACAGAAAGCATTAAAATGCTGTGTTGTGGTTCACACTCAGTTCCTTCAGGCCTCTCTCTGAATGTATAAGATTATCTTCATCGCTGAACAATAGGAACTGGTTTGAATCATATCTTTGTTGAAGAGAACCATGTTCATCAGAATTGATCATCGTATAGTCTTGTTGCTGTGTATAATGTTCTCCGGGTTCTGCTGATTTCACTCAGCATCAGTTCATGCAAGTCTCTCCAGGCCTCTCTGAAATCATCCTGCTGGTCGTTTCTTACAGAACAATAATATTCCATGACATTCATATACCATAATTTATTCAGCCATTCTCCAAATGATGGGCATCCTTTCAGTTTCCAGTTTCTAGCCACTACAAAAAGGGCTGCCACAAACATTTTTGCACATGTGGGTCCCTTTCCCTCCTTTAAGATTTCTTTGGAATTTAAGCCCAGTAGAAACACTGCTGGGTCAAATGATATGCACAGTTTGATAATTTTTTGAACATAGTTCCAGATTGCTCTCCAGAATGGTTGGATCAGTTCACAGTTCCACCAACAATGTATCAGTGTCCCAGTTTTCCCACATCTCCTCCAACATTCGTCATTATCTTTTCCTGTCATCTTAGCCAATCTGACAGGTGTGTAGTGGTATCTCAGAGTTGTCTTAATTTGCATTTCTCTTATCAATAGTGATTTGGAGCACCTTTTCATGTGACTAGAAATAGTTTCAATTTCTTCATCTGAAAATGGTTCATATCTTTTGACCATTTTTCAATTGGAGAATGGCTTGAATTCTTATATATTTGAGTCAATTCTCTATATATTTTAGAACACTTTTCAGTTTTCAAAGCATTTTGAAGTATATTATTTATTACTGAACCGATCAAAATATGAAGGGGATATTTTATGGGGTTAGATAAAATAATAGCAACATTCATTTTGTAAGAACAAAAATCTAACATATCAAATGAATGAAGAACACCTTCCAACTTCAAACTATATTATGAAACAGTATTCATCAAAATTATTTGGTGCTGCTTAAAAAATAGAAAAGAAATGCAGGGCTGGTTCAATATTAGGAAAACTATCAACATAATCAATTATATTAATAACCAAACTAATAAAAATCATATGATTATCTCAATAGATGCAGAAAAAGCATTTGATAAAATCAAATACCCATTCTTATTAAAAACACTAGACAGTATAGGAATAAATGGACTTTTCCTTAAAATGATCAGTAGCATCTATTTAAAACTATCAGCAAGCATCATATGTAATGGGGACAAACTAGAACCATTCCCAATAAAGTCAGGAGTGAAACAAGGCTGCCTAGTGTCACCATTACTGTTTAATATTATATTAGAAATGTTAGCTTTGGCAGTAAGAGAAGAAAAAGAGATAAAAGGAATTAGAGTAGGTAATGAGAAAACCAAATTATCACTCTTTGCAGATGACATGATGGTATACTTAGAGAACCCTAGAAACTCAACTAAAAAATTACTAGAAACAATTCACAACCTTAGCAAAGTTGTAGGATACAAAATAAATCCACATAAATCATCAGCATTTTTATATATTACCGACAAAGTTCAGCAGCAAGAGATACAAAAAGAAATTCCATTCAAAATAATTGTTGATTGTATAAAATATTTGGGAATCTATCTGACAAGGGAAAGTCAGGAACTATACAAACTAAACTACAAAAAACTTTGCATGCAAATAAAGTCAGACCTAATCAGTTGGGAAAAAAAAATCAAGTGCTCATGGGTAGGCCCAGCGAATATAATAAAAATGACAATACTACCTAAACTAATTTCCTTATTTAGTGCCATACCAATCCAACTCCCAAGAAATTATTCTACAGATCTAGAAAAAATAGTAGCAAAGTTCATCTGGAAGAACAGAAGATCAAGAATTTCAAGGGAATTAATGAAAAAAAAAGGCTGATGAGGGTGGCCTTGCTGTACCAGATCTAAAACTATATTATTAAGCAGCGACCATCAAAACCATTTGGTACTGGCTAAGAAATAGAGTAGTCAATCAGTGGAATAGGATAGGATCACAAGACAAACCAGGCAATAACTATAGCAGTCTAGTGTTTGATAAACCCAAAGACCCCAGCTTTTGGGATAAGTGCTCACTATTTGACAAAAACTGCTGGGAAAATTGAAAACTAGTATGGAAGAAATTAGGGCTTGACCCACACCTAACACTACATACCAAGATAAGATCTAAATGGGTTCATGATTTAGATATAAAGAGTGATATTATAAGCAAATTAGAGGAACATAGAGAGCAATTTGGAACAATGCTCAAAAAATTATCAAACTGTGCATACCCTTTGACCCAGCAGTGTTTCTATTGGGCTTATATCCCAAAGAGATCTTAAAGGAGGGAAAGGGACCCACATGTGCAAAAATGTTTGTGGCAGCCCTTTTTGTAATGGCTAGAAACTGGAAGCTGAATGGATCCCCATCAATTAGAGAGTGGCTGAATAAATTATGGTATATGAATGTTATGGAATATTATTGTTCTGTAAGAAACTACCAGCAGCATGATTTCAGAGAGACCTGGAGAGACTTGCATGGATTGATGCTGAGTGAAATGAGCAGAACCAGGAGATCATTATACACAGCAACAAGATTATATGATGATCAATTCTGATGGACATGGCTCTCTTCAAAAATGAAATGTTTCAAACCAGTTCCAGTTGTTCAGTGAAGAAAGCCAGATACCCCCAGAAAGAGAGATATGAAATGTGGACCACAATATAACATTTTCATGCTCTCTATTGATTTTTGCTTGCATTATGTTTCCCTTCTCAGATATTTTTCTTGTAGATCCGACTTTTCTTGCACAGCAAGATAACTGTATAAATATGCTTACACATATTCGATTTGTCAAGTATTATAACATAATTAACTTGTAGTTGACTTCTTGCCATCTAGCGTAGGGGTGGGGACTAAGGGGGAAATTTATAAAGGAAAGCTTTGTAAGGGTCAATGTTGAAAAATTACCCATACATATGTTTTGCAAATAAAAAGCTTTAATAAAAAAATAGAAAAGATCAGTGAAGCAGATTAGTAAATAAGAAATTAGAAATAACTGAGCTCAGCTACTCAGGATTCTGCAAATAGGATAACATAATTTAGCTAGGAAAGCACTCCCTATTAAAAAAAAGAGACAAGGAAAACTAGAAAGCTTTCTGGTAGAAATTAGGTTTAGAGCAAACATACTATAACATATACCAAAATAGACTTATAATGGGTATGTGACTTGAATATTAAAGGTTATATTATAAAAAAAATTGAAGAGGACCAAATCAGCTTCAAATAAAAAAAATCAGCTGGAAAACAGCTGTGGCTAGGGAGGAAATTTCTAACCAAACAAGGGAGAGAGATCATTACAAAATGTAAAATAAATTGTTTCAATTGCATGAAATTGAAAAGGTTTTTCAGGGAAAAATACAACTAAGAAAAGAAGAAAAAGGGGGAAATCTATGTATCAAATGTTTCTGATAAAAGTACAAATATATAAAACCAAAAACCATTAATTGATAAATAAGATAAAAAAAGAATTATAAGCTCTTAATAACCATAAAAAGAATGCTCCCAATCACTAATAGCAGGAAAAATGGACATCAAAACAACTCTGAGCTTTTACCTCAGCAACTATCCAGCAAATCAGAAAAAATAACAAAATATTGGAATAGTAAATGTTGAAATAGTAGTGGAAAGTTAGATATATAATGCACTACTGATGAAGCTGTGAATTAGTCTAGTCATTCTAAAAAGGAATTTGGAATTATGTTAAGAAAGTGACTAAAATGCTCATATTCTTTATCCCAAAGATCTCAGTGCTAGGTATATACCTCAATAATATAAAGAAAGGCCCAATATATATGCCAAAATATTTTAACAATTCTTTTCTTTAAAAAGAACTAAAACAAAGGATATGCCCTCACATCAATAAGTACAAGTTTGTGGTACATTTCTGTAATAAAATATTATTATGTTGTAAGAAATGAGGAGTATAACAAAAACAAGTATAGGAAGATATATGAAATAGAAACAGGAACATACACACAAATATAGAGACAGTAGACTACGGCAATATAAATGAGAGGGAAGGAACTAAATATTTAAATATCTTATTTAAAACTAAATATTGTGAAATTATAGTGACCAAAGAAGTAGGAGATAAGAGAAGGCACTTCCCTCTTCTTTGCAGAAGTGGGAAATTTGAGTACGAAACACTACAAAAAAAGTCAGACTTTTTAATGTATAACACATTCTTCAGTCATGTCTGACTCTTAGTGGCATTTAGGGTTTTCTTAGCAAAGATACTGGAGTGCCTTGCCATTTTCTTCTCCAGTTCATTTTACAGGTGAGGAAATTGAGGCAAATAGGATTGAGTGACTTGTCCAGGGTAATGCAGCTAATAAATATTTGAGGTCAGATTTTGATTTAGAAAGGATGAGCCCTCCTAACTTGACTCCAGGTATGGTTCTCTAGCCACTGTGCCACCTAGCTGCTCTTTTAATGTGTTAAGTATATTTCTTCTTTTAAAAAAATTGTTTTAATGTTTTTAATTCTTTGTCATAAAGAATAGTTGGCCCTCCAAGAGGGGAAGAGAAAGATACATTGGGAAATCAAGGTATTAAAACAAAAGACATGAACTAGAGTTACATAATGAAGGACATTTTCAGAAAAAAAAGGCTAATGTGTGTGTAAACTTTTATTGATTGTATTTGTTACATGGAAAGGGCTTCTATTAGAGGGAGGTGTTGGCTAGGGACCAGAGATAATGATTCCAAAAAACAAATAAACCAACAAACAAACAAAATCTTCTCTTCCCACTCAATTAGAGCAATAAAAAGGTAAAAAGAGGAAGAAAACCTTTATCATAAACATACATAGTTCATGAAAATAGATTCCCACATTGACCATGTACGAAAAAATATATGTTTTTCTGTATTTTAAGTTAAACCACTCTCTGGAAGGTGATGAGTCGCATGTTTCAGCTTCACTCTTCTGTACTCATGGTTTATCAGGACATAGATTAAAGTCTTTCAAAGATTCTTTTTTATATTGTTTTTATCCTTGTTCTTCCACTTCTCACTTCACTCTACATCAATTTATAGAAATCTTTCCACTTTCCTCTGAAATTGTCCATTTCATCCTTTCTTATTACATAATCATACTCCATTATGTTTATATACTATAAATTAGCCATTTCCCAATAGAAAAAATGTTCTTTGGTTTCCAATTTGGAGATACTATAAAAGAGCTGTTTTAAATATTTTTTCCTTTTCTCTTTCTTTGATCTCATATTGTAGTCCAATCTCTAGTCCTCTTTAGGAAGAAAAGTGTTGACTTCCTCTCAGTGATGAACACCTGACCATACTCTATAAATCTTGTTGATTTTGAACTCCTATGGTTCCTCATCCAAACCTTATTACCCATCCTCCACCACTTGATTTCTTATTTCCCATTTCCCTTAACCCTACCATCCCAAAGTTCCAAACACCTTTCACAGTGCTCTCTGGAGTGCCTGTTCCACAGGCAATAATCTTTATCCTAAATCTTTCCCTCCCTTTCTTTCATCTTATACCTATTACTAAAGCCTGGCTTTCCTCACCACTTCCTTCCCTCCCCTTGGCACAGCTTCCTGACCACCCTTTCTAGTACTAGTTAGTTGTACCTTCACTTATTCCCTTTGGTTCACTGGTTGAGGTTGGGGAGTTGGAATACTCCTTGTGATCCAAAATCACTTCCAGGTCCTTTTCCTACCTCTATCACTCAGTAATAATCTCTCCTCCTTTGAGATTCATGATATTAATTTCTACCACCCAATTATCTATAGACTTCTACATCATTTGTCTTTCTTCCTCACTGAGTTTGAAATATTGCTCACACTTTTTCTTTCTTTCTCAACTGCTGCTGTCATATTAGGAGACTTCAACATAGATATTGACTCCTCCTCAAATATAGTAACTTCTCAGTTTCTCAACTTACTTCCCAAGACCTATTCTTCTACCCTTTCTTCAGTCATATGCAAAAATGATCATACCCTTGATCTTGCCATTATCCATAAATGTACCATCTTCATATTAAAGAATTCCAAATACCCTTGTCTGAGTATAATCTATAGGCTACACTTCTCCCTCTCTATTCCTTTATCAAATGTGACTCTTTGGGCCTTTCTTTATATCATTGAGGTATATACCTAGCACTGAGATCTTTGGGATAAAGAATATGAGTCAAATGTGACAAATGTGACCTCCAATCAATCTCTTGACTTCTTAATTCTCTACCAAATTCTCCTAATTCCCAAATCTCTGCACTAATACTCTCTCCTTTTTCCCCTGTCTTGACCTCTTGGTTTAGTAACTTAGCAATACATTCTCATCTTTTCTTTAGTCCCTGGTGTCCAAGCTCAGCTTTGGGTCATTCCCATCATCCACTGCCTTTATTCCTATACATATGCTGCTGAATAAAGGTATAGGAAATCCAAATCATGGCCTTTTACCATAAGTGTCCCATAGGGTCTGTCCTGGGTCATTTCTTCTTCTTTCTATATATTACCTCACTTGGTGATCTCATCAGCTCCCATGAATTTAATTACCACCTTTATGCTGATGATTCTGCCCTAATCATCTGTTGCCTTCCAATCTCATATCTCCAACTGCATTTCAGATATTTTTAAGTTTTAAACTCAATATGTTCATTATTTTCACTTCAAAAACTTCCCTACTTCCTTCTTTCCCTGTAGAAAGCAATACCATCCTCCTTAACCCTCAGACCCACAAGCTGCATGCCATCCTTGACTCCTTACTAACTCATTTTTAACTCCACATTTCAATATTTCCAGAATACATTCCCTTTTGTCACCATTCTGGAACAGACCCTTATCATCTCAAAGCTCTCACCTCTCCCTACTCAAGTCCACTTAGCTGGCAAATAGATCCCCTAAAATGCAAGTCTGATCATGTCATTCTCCTATTTAATAAACTCCAGTGGGCTATTAAATCCAGAAACAAGTATAACATCTTTTGTTTGGCTTTTAAAGCCCTTTATAATTTGGCCCCTTCTTACTGTAGCACCTGTCCCAAAGCCCATTTGTATGGGACTCTCTTTTCATTGGTAGAGATGCAGGGCAGGGTAGGTAAAACTGAAAAGAGCTCAAGCCTTCTATAGTACCTTTTCTAACAGACACTTCAAGATTCAAGTCCTCTGTAGCTCTTTTCAGTGATGAGGTGATTCAAGCCAATTCCAATAGACTTGTGATGGAGAGAGCCATCTACATCCAGAGAGAGGATTATGGGGACTGAATGTGGATCACAACATAGTATCTTCACCTTTTTTGCTGTTGTTGTTTGCTTGTTCTTTTTTCTTTCTTATTTTTCCCCTTTTTAATGTGATATTTTTTTCTTGTGCAGCATGATAAATGTAGAAATATGCATAGGAGAATTGCACATGTTTAACATATATTGGATTACTTGTTGTCTAGGGGAGAGGGTGGAGATAAGGCAGGGAGAAAATTTGTAACACAAGGTTTTACAAGGGTGAATGTTGGAAACAATCTTTGCATTTATTTTGAAAATAAAAAGCTATTATTTTAAACAAAAGATTCAAGTCCTCTATGAGCATCTGAGTATTTCTGGCTTCTAGCTTCAAGAGAGAAAATGAAAGAACTCAACCCATATTAAGTTGTTAAAGGAAAAAACTCTGAGAAGAACTGGAAATCATCATCATCTTTGTCATCAGTTTGCAATATTACAGACTTCAGAGAACTCCCCTTGGGTGATATCTAAAATTCTCGCTCTTAGAGAACTATGGAGATTGAATGGGGATCAAAGCATAGTATTTTCACCTTTTGTTCTTGTTTGTTTGTATGTTTTTTCTTATGTTCCCTCCCCCCCTTGATCTATCACTATGGAGACTGAATGTGGATTAAAGAACAGTATTTCCACCTTTTTTTGATGTTGTTTGCTTGCCTTTTTTTCCTTTTTCATGTTTTTCCCCTTTTGATCTGATTTTTCTTGTGCAGCATGATGACTATGGAAATATGCTTAGGAAAATTGTGTTTGTTTAATCTTTATTGGATTGCTCCTTATCTAGAGGATGGGGATGGGGGAGAGGGAGAGAAAGGGAGAAAAGATTTGAACACAAGGTTTTGGAAAGGTGTTGAAAACTATCTTTTGTGCTTTTTCTCAGTAACCAAAGGGAAATCATGGAGATTACCAAATGCTTAAATACTTTGGAAATAAAAATTTCCAATTTTTATTGGAAAAATAAAAAGCTATTATCATAAAAATTTTAATTTAAAATAAAAAATAAAATTTTCTCTCTTTCCCAATGGAAGAGCTCCTTCACTCTGTATTATCTGGTATATATTCTACTATGTATGCCTTCTCTTTAGTTATCAAATTTAGACAAATAGTTTTTTCTCTGCTATTCACTATGTGAATGGTGGTATTAGTTTAGAAAAGGGTCAAGCAAGCCTTGGATATCCTCTTAGGAGCTTGGGAGCTCCCTTTCCTTCCAATAATGACAAAATGATAAAAGTTAGCTTTAACCTTTTCATATGCCCTATACTACATATCCCCTAGATTAACAATATTTAAGGGAGCAGAAAGATATAATTCTAATCTGGTATCCCCGGTCTCTGAGGAGAGCAGAGTAACATCCAGTTCCAACTCCTATTCTCCTCTAGGAAGAAATTAAAGTCTTCCTTGGAGAAGGGTGAGGGGAGAAATTGGAGATATCAAGCCACATAATGACAACCCTCATGCTAGAAGTTGAAGGACAGACTTCTCTATATTCAGGCCTCTCCATGTTTATTTCTGCCTCCTGCCTTCTCTGGCTTCCTTGAAATCCCCTTGAAAGTCCTATCTCCTACAAGAAGTCTTTCCCAGATGCAGTGTAGAGAATGCTGGATCTGGAGTCAAGTCCAGCCTCACACAATTAATAGCTGTGTGATCCTGGACAAGTAGCTAAATCTGTCTGCTTTAGTTTCCTCATCTGTAAAATGGGAATAACAAAAGCAACTCCCTCTCAGGGTTGTTGTGAGAATCTAATGAAATAATCATTGAAAAGCACTTGGCACAGTGCCTGAAACATAGGAAATACTTAATACATATTATTTTTCATTTATTCTAAGATTTGTAATTTTTCCTATATGTAGCTTTTTAATATATAATTGTTGGCATATTGTCTCCCCCATTAGATTATGAGTTTCTTGAGAGCAGGAACTGTTGTTGAGATTTTGTTGTCAGTGTTTTGTTTTTCTTTGCATTGCTCCCCCAGTGCTTAGTATAATGTCTGGCTCATAGTAGGCACTTAATAAATGCTAGTTGGCTATGACTAAGTGACTAGAATAGACTGAGGCAAAAAGCCCAAGAGACAGAGTCGGTAATTAACAATTTATTAATTGGCAAACTGATATTCAAGAATTTTTTCTCAGTAACCAAAGAGAAAACCATGGAGATTATCAAATGCTTAAATGCTTTGGGAAAAAAACAGATGCTTTCACCACCTTCTCCATACCCACAAACAGGTGGAAATCCACCTTCATTGGTGAATAATTAATTTCAAAGGAGGAGGTGGACTGAAAGCCTGCAACTCTGAGAGAGAACATGGCTTGATCATGACATCCAGCTGCCTCCAGCAATTTGGACAAAGGAGTCCATCTCTACCCAGACTCACTTTTGTTGGTTTTCTCCTTCATAAGCTGGGTCACCTTAAACCCCAATAGAGGGGTACAAAGATATGAGCTTAGAGATAAGGGCTAGAATTCACCTAGGTTAGATTCTGTTTACCCTCTAAAGAAGGGTCTTTTAGTTGAGTGGGGTCCCACCCAAGATCACAGAAGTTAATGGACTCAAGAAGCAGAAAAAAGCATGAATTTTTGGAACTGGATATTCAATGAATTTATTTTCTTCACTATGTTTATTTGTTACAAGTGTTTGAGTGATATTAAGAGTTAGAAATATCTACACCAAAAATTAATAGGTCCATTGAAACACTTTTTAAAAAGATCAAAAAAAAATTCAGAAGCAAGCACAAACAGTGCAGTTTTGAAAATAGCATGTGGAATTCATTATATACTTTTTTATTAAGAAAAAAGCAAACTAAGTGGTATGAAAGGAAGATTCATGGTTTCATATACAGCACTATTTTTGTGTTCTGCAATGAATATAAAAGTGTTCTTTTTGTATTTGTTTAGAATAAAAAAAATTTAAAGCATAAAAAAACTGAGCTCAAATTTTACCTTGTGAAGCTGGCAGTCTCCACCTTCCTGCCTCCTCCATTAGTTCCCTTCTCTCTCAGGTTATCTTCTATTTACTATGTATCTCTTATTATTACATAGTTATTTATATGTTGTCTCCCTAATAAACTGTGAGGTACTTGAGAGTAAGAGACCTTATTTTTCTTTCCTTTGAATTCCCAGCACTTAGCATGATACCTTGAAAACTGAGTTTAATAAATGTTTTTTGAGTGATTGGCTGAATTTTGGTTGCTGGCAATCTTATGTGCAATGTAGCTTTCTTGCTAGATTTTTCAGTCCCTGAATTACCTTTCCTCTTTGTTTATGCTTTATCTTGGATTCATGCAGACATGCTTCTATTTCTCTAATGTTCTAAGGATGCTGCTATTAGGTCAATTAAAAAACTCCAAATCTTCCAGCCAGACTTTACAAAGTCTTCCTCTGGTCAAGAGAGCTGCAGGGAGAAATGGAAAAGGCTAAGACAAAAGTAAATGCTGAGACTTTTCTCCTCCCTTGTTCTTCCTTCCCCAAAACAATCCTTCTCCTGGACTTGGTGGGAATGATTTTTGTTATTAAGGCTCCAGATACTTGACTGCTTCTTTCCAAATTATAGATTGTTAGCTTTGTACAAGCTCTACAGGATGTAACCAAGTGTATACAGCCAATCCAAACACATTTCCTTTACAGTGTTATTCTATTTTATCCAATATCTTTCAGGAACTTCTAAAATAATCAAGGACTTTTAAAATTTTTTAATTGATTCCTTGACTTGATTCATTAAAGGTGTTCTCACCTGCTAGCTAATTTTAGTGTTATGGGCTGACTGGATGCTTGATTTAATCATTTTCTACCTTTACATATAAAATGGAAATAATAACAGCACCAACCTTTCAAAGTTGTTTTAAGGATGGAATGAAAAATTTAAAAAATATAACTAGTTTCAATAACTTTAATAAACTCTCTCAAAGAAACTATAAATAATGTTACCATTTCTTCAAGATATAACTGCCAGGTTAATTGTCATTCTAGAGAACCTGTTAAAAAATAAAAGGTCTGAGGGGCTGATGCCCTCTCCTCCTCCTCTAAAAGTATTCCTCTTAAATTCAGATCCACACATGTAGACTTAGTTCAATTCTGGGGCAACTTGATCTCTAAAGAGAAGGATTAAGCTCTTTTTTTACACTTTTGGCTCTTCACCCTCCAAACCAGGAGCTCTAAAGGAAATTGCTTATATTTTAAGGTTGGTTCATTTGTGAGGTTGCTCCAAGAATGGGATAATAGAAAGTTATAATATAAATGAGGTATAGGATGACTATTTATTTTCTCCCCTTACCAAAACCACAAAGATGAATAAACGTACACTGTGCATTTTATACATTAATAAATGTACAAATTTAAGCAGCAGTAACATAACTACTACTACAATTTATAACTTTTATAGTTTTCCAGGAGATTGGTACTTTAAAAAAGTACTATTTAATATGTGAATGATTTTGGTTTTGAAATTGATAGAAAATAAGTTCTATAAAGAAAAATTATTAAATCGATTTGTACAGAGTAAAGGAGTGCCTCTTTTGTTTGGGAACAGCTTGAAGCCGGAAAGAAAAAAGATCTGTGTACATGAAAAAATGTCTAAATTCATGTGTGAAGAAGCAATTTTTATATTTAAATATGAAAAGAGACATGGAAAGGATCTAAGGAAAGAGAAGTGACAGGTTGTAGGACATTGTGATTCCTGATCTTAATTGCACATGGCTATTATTGAAGCTTAAAAATTAAAATTTATCAAGCAATTAAACAACTCTTCATAGACTTTGAAAAAATTAAGAAGGATTGCTTGTTTCGTTACTGAGAAAAAATGAATTTCATCAGATTTCCTTCCAAAAGGAACCTAGATGGAGAAGAATTCAGAAGACAGAAGCAGAAATAACCAGTCAGAGAGATTTCAGCTATGGTACATGGTTTAACATGATAAGCAGTTGAAGAGAGGCAAATTTGATGGGAACACTGCTTTGCTGTAAGGAGATGCAGAATCCTATTTACTAATGAAGCTTGTTTGTATTGTCCCGAGCAGTGCTGTACATTAAATTAGAAACCTGTCTCTATGGAGGAGTTTCACATCTCGATCTCAGAAAGCTAACCTAAGTCTTTTTTGTTGGAACCAGAAGTTATGACCTGACTAAATGTTGCAGAGTCTAGCTGAGTGAAGAGTTGGCTAGATTTACCTTTCTTGACCAGATTGTTAACTTTATGGTTCTCTGACTTAAGAAAATTGCTTGTCATTCTAATAACTAAAATTTTTCAGAGCCCTTTTATGTAAACATGAGTTTAAAAGAACTGGCTATTTTTCAGCAACCAGAAGAGCAGATTTTTCTACAAGCATGAAAGTTAGCAGAGAATCAACTTCTTGTGGGTAAGGTGGCTCCTAAAGGGAAAAGGACATAAAGATCTAAGGTCAAGGAGGTGAATTATAGTGGCAAGTTATAGGACAGTATCTCTCCCACACTCCTACCTCAACAGTTTTACTCTTAGAAACCTTGGAATATTGAATAACAGCTGCACAGTGGTGGATAATCTCTGGGAAATTCAGACCTGCCTATATGAAAGGTTAGGGTAAATAAGTCAGACTAGAAAAAAAGTAGGAGATTAGTATATGTGCCAGAGGTTATGCTTAAAAAACTTATTGTTGACACTTCTTAATCATAATTTTACTTTTCATCTCATTTCCATAAAACATGCAGTATTTTTATATTGCCAAATCATAATAATTTCACTTTTCATCTCATTTCTGCAATGTCTGAAACTCCTCCAAATCCCTGTGTTTCTGGAAAGCTATGGAGAATGGAACTCCTATTTCTAGTTAGTTCTGACTGAGGAACTCAGAAGCTTCAATCTTTCAAATCACAAGGCTGCTTCTCAGTGTCACAGATCAGTCACATATACTGAGGAAAGAAAATACAAAGAAAAAGAGGCTGCTGCCAAGGACTGTCCTGCCAGAGCTCCCAAGATTAACAGGGAGCTCTACCTGCCACTTAGAAAAGTCAAAAGTACAGAGAGTGAGTTATGTAAGTTCTATCTCCTTTTTAACTATGGCATCACTCCTCCCAAATACTGCTCTAATGGAGCAGAGGAGAATACTGAGGGACCATCTCAAAGCTCCTACTAAAGAACCAATTCTTCACAATTAAACCAAAAGCTTCTCCAGAAGTGACCAGAGAATAGATTCAGCATTCCTTAGTAGACCAAACTATTGGTTACCCCTTCCTCCACTATAATGAGAAAAAGAGTATTTGAGAAAAGAATTTAATTGGTATCCCAAAAGAATTAAATTGTGGGTTTGAGAATTGAGAAGCCAGCAATTGTGGTGAAAGTTAGAAATGATTTTGGCTGTGATATTTCTCACATCTGATATGTTCTAAATAATTAGAATGTTTATTTTCTTTTATTGTTTTCTATGCTTTTGATAAATATTATACCCAGCAATTTTGGAAATTTAATATATGGAGACAAAGCTGAGAAAGTATTTGTGGAAAATGGAGTTTCTCTAGTTGATTAAAAGAATAATATTTAATTATTAAGAAAAATGTTTGAATTTCAATTAATGTGGAAATAGCAGAAAATATTTGGCCCACCAACAATTGCATTAGAACCCAGAATAAATAAGGAAAATGGAGTAGCAGCAAGTTGGGTGAGGGAAATAACACATACAAGGGGCACTGAATCTCAAAATCTTGCTACATAAAGATCTTTGCAAAACTTAAAGCTCTATATAAATGTTAGTATCATTGCTTTGGTGGAGAGTGGTAAGATGTGAATCAGGAAAACCATATACTAAGCCTATTGTCATCTAGATTGGTCTAATTTTTCCCTAAAAAAATTGATTACTCCAGAAGCTAGAGTTTGGGCCATTAAAATGGCTTTCTTATCATCTAGGACAAAGGTATCAAGCACACTACACCAACCAGATTATGAGATAATTGAGAAATATTTAATGAAATAAAAATATGATACCACACAGATAATGTTAATACATGGTTTTTTACATCAATATTTTTGAGATTTGGAGAGGAATCTTTATGTAAATTTAAATGGCCCTGCTTCTATTTAAATTTGACACTCTGGAACTAGGGCATAAAAAGCTAAGCCCAAGAAGTGAAACAACACACCCTTCTTACCAGACATGCCAAAAGTTATGGAGAACTGGAGGCTGGGACTATCTGAAACCAATGATGGACCCTTAGTGAGTATATCTTCTATAGTATTACTAGATAAACTTTTTTTAAATTAAGTGTTTAGTAGCCTAAGGTCATTGAATCATTTCATTCCCTATCCTGGGGAACGAACCACCAAATTGTATTGAGTCAACTCTGTCCAGAACATTTGGCATTAGTCACTATAACTGGATTTGAATGATGGAAAACTTTATGTCTAAAATCAGTGGAAAAAAATTTAAATCAGGAAATAGTGGAAAATTAAGAAATAGTATGGTCATAAAGGCAGGCTAAGGTCACAATCCTTTTGTTACATTTGGAGAGAGGACCCAAAATGATCCAATTGGATTAGCCCAGTATATGTGAAAGGAGGTTAAATGGAGGGTAAAGATAACACTAAGGTGAACATTCTCAGCTATTATTAAAAGTCTTAGAAAATCTTGATGATCAGCATGAAGAAAATTATAGTAAATTCATCATTCAGCAACTAGACATGAAGCTCTTGGTTTTTAAGAATAATTCTTTTTAGGGAAAGGGGTAGCTTCTGAAATTAGCAACAACATAAGTAAAAAGGGTTAGTACAAATAGAGGCAGGATCCAATAGACTAGTAGTGAGAAATATGGTCTCCAATCCAGAAGTCTTACTGGAAAAATGTATTGAATCCTTCTGAGATCAGAGCTACAAGAATAGGTATGGGATAAGGTTGAGAACTGGAAACCATCCCATGGTAATTGAGCCTCAAGTTTATGCTATTAATAGTCCCAAGGAACTTATAAGACTGCAGAAGTTAAATAACTTAATGAGTCATTGGAATGATGGTAGATGAGGACTTTGTACAATTTTGCCAATGCAGGGCTGTAAGCCTCAGAATTCCATCTGCATCAGAAACTCACAAAAGACTTATTTTTGCACAGCCAAGTTGAATCAGTTAAAAGTCTTGAGTGGGGATGGTCCTTTGTTCTTTTTAGATGACTAATAGGGAGAGTTATGTATACTTGTCTTTATGATGAGGGATAATGATGAATTACCTCAATAAGAGTTTCCTTGATTGCTATAAAAAAATCAGGGGGTGAAATTTCTAAAAGAAATAGGTTTGGCACACTGAATGTATGTCATTCCATCACAACCATCAGTCTCTTGTGGCCAGCCAGCATCTGGACCAATTAGATCATTACCTTCTGGATATATTTGTACCCAAGTAACAAGAGGCTTTACAGTTTTGCTTTAATATTTCTTATTGTCAGATAAGTGGTCAAGGGATATGAACAGACAATTTTCAGATGATGAAATTAAAACCATCTCTAGTCATATGAAAAGTTGCTCCAAATCACTATTAAGCAGAGAAATGCAAATTAAGACAACTCTGAGGTACCACTACATACCTATCAGATTGGCTAAAATGACAGGAAAAGATAACGATGAATGTTAGAGGGGATGTGGGAAAACTGGGACACTGATGCATTGTTGGTGGAACTGTGAACGGATCCAGCCATTCTGGACAGCAATTTGGAACTATGCTCAAAAAGTTATCAAACTGTCCATACCCTTTGACCCAGCAGTGTTTCTACTGGGCCTATATCCCAAAGAGATTTTAAAGGAGGGAAAGGGACCCACATGTGCAAAAATGTTTGTGGCAGCCCTTTTTGTAGTGGCAAGAAACTGGAAATTGAAAGGATGCCCATCAATTGGAGAATGGCTGAATAAATTGTATATGAATGTTATGGAATATTATTGCTCCGTAAGAAACGACCAGCAGGATGATTTCAGAGAGGCCTAGAGAGACTTGCATGAACTGATGCTGAGTGAAATGAGCAGAACCAGGAGATCATTATACAAAGCAACAACAATATTACATGATGATCAATTCTGATGGACATGGCTCTCTGCAACAAAGAATTGTCTCAAACCAGTTCCAGTTGTTCAGTGAAGAAAACCATATACACCCAGAGAGAGGAATATGAAATATGGACCACAACATAACATTTTCATGCTCTCTATTGATGTTTGCTTGCATTGTGTTTCCTTTATCTGATTTTCTTTTTTTTTCTTGTAGATAGGATTTTTCTTGCACAACTTGTCAACTATTATTACATTATTAACATATAGTGGACTTCCTGCCATCTAGGGGAAGGGAGGGGGCTGGGGGTAAAATTTGTAACAAAAAGCTTTGTAAAGATCAATGCTGAGGAACTACCCATATATATGTTAGACAAATAAAAAGCTTTAATAAAAAAAAGAAAAGAAAAAAATAAATTGAGCACAAAAAGAGAAAAAAATATTTCTTATTGTCTCATTGCATTGTTTTCTGTTTGGCCTATTTTGATTTTTTATGCATTCAGTTCTGGAATATGGAGTTGATAAGGAGACAAGATACTATGTTTTAGGCTAGGCCCAATTCAGATTGCTCTAGTGCTTCAGTTTTGGAATGAGGCACTCACAGACCATCAAACAGCTAATAAAAGGAGACTTACTTTGCCATAATGGAAAAGGACAGTCAGCAAGAAAACAGCACTGTGCTAGCCATGCTGACAGGTGAATGAAGCCCAAGAAAGAACACCTTCTGTCATATTGTGGGCTGTCTTTTGCACTTAAACTAGAAGGAAGTTCTGTAAACAGCTCACACTTTACTTTCCTGAGTCAAATATCTCAAGAATAGTTTCAATATTGTAATTTTTTATTAAGTGTTGGTCTAAGTGTCATATAATGCTGAGAAAACAGCATATTCCTTTCTATTCTCATTTAATTTTCTCCAAAGCTCTATCATATCTTTTTTCTAAAATTCTCTTCACCTTCTTAACTTCTTTCTTGCTTACTTTGTAGTTAGATTTATCAAGTTCTGAAAGAGGGAGGTTGAGATCCCTCATTATTATAGTTTTGCTTTCTATTTCTTCTTGCAACTATGAACTTCTCTAAGAATTTGGATGCTATGCCAATTAGTGCATATGTATTTAGTATTGATATTTCTTTGTTGTTTATGATATCCTTTAGCAAGATGTAGTTTCCTTCCTTATTGCTTTTAATTAGATCTATTTTTGCTTTTGCTTGCTTTGAGATCAGGATCTCTACTTCTATTTTTTTTTAAGTTCAGCTGAAGCATAATAGATTCTGCTCCAGCTTTTTACCTTTACTCTGTATGTATCTTCTCTGCTTCAAATGTGTTTCTTGTGAAGAACATATTGTAGGATTCTGGTTTTTAATCCAGTCTGCTATCTGCTTCCTTTTTATGGGAGAGTTCATCTATTCACATTCATAGTTGACTACTTCAATATTTCCCACCATCTTATTTTTCTGGTTACACCTTTTTTCTCTCTTTTGACTCTTTCCCACTTCACCAGTGTATTGCTTATAATCATTACCTCTGGTGGCCTTCTCTTTTTTCAGCCCTCTCCCTTATCTTATCTCTTTCCCCTTTTACTTCTGTCCTCCTTTCTATTAGCCTCTCCCTTTTTTTCCCCTTTCTCCTTCTACTACTCTTTAGGGTAAGACAAATTTCTCTACCAAACCAATATGTATGTTATTACCTCTCTGAGCCAAATCTGATGAGATTAAGGTTCAAACAGTACTCAACCCCTCCCCCTTCTTTCCTTCAACTACAATAGGTCTTTTGTGCTTCTTCATGTGTTGTAATTTACCCCATTTTGCCTCCACTTTCCTCTTTTCTCAATACAGCTTCTTTTCCACTCTTAATTTCTTTTTTATATCATCCTATTAAAGTCATCTTATAACTATACCCTCTAAGTATGCCCCTTCTAACTGCTCTGACAAAGACACAATTCTTAAGAGTTACACATATCTAAATATTTTAACCTTTAAAAACATATTTTTTCCTTCTGTTTACCTTTTTATGCTCTCTTTAAGTTTTGTATTTGGAGATCAAATTTTTCTGTTCAGCTCTGGTCTTTTAATCAGAAATGAAAGATAATGCTTAATTTGCTGGGAAGTTGATTCTTCGTTGTAATCCAAACTCTTATTTCTGGAATGTCTTATTCCAGTCCCTTCAATCCATTAAAGTGGAAGCTACTAGTTCTTGGGTTATCCTAATTGTGGCTCCTCGATATTTGAATTGTTTCTTTCTGGCTGCTTGCATTATTTTCTTCTTGATCTGATAATTCTGGAATTAAATTACATTATTTCTTGGTGTTTTCATTTGGGGGTCTCTTTCAGGAGATGATTGGTGGATTTTTTTTTCAATGCCTATTTTACCTTCTGGTTCTATAAGATCAGAGCAGTTTTCCTTGATTTCTTGAAAGATGCTATCTAGGCTTTTTTTTTTTCATCATGGCTTTCAGATAGTCTAATAATTCTTAGGTTATCTCTCCTAAATCTACTTTCCAGATCACTTGTTTTTCCAATGAAATATTTTACATTTTCTTTTTGTTTCATTTTTAAAAATATGCTTGATTCTTGATTTCTCATTGAATTATTCACTTACATTTGTCCAATTCTAATTTTAAGTGAATTATTTTCTCCATGTAGCTTTTTTTTTTAATCCTTTTGCATTTGTCCAATGTATTTTTTTTTTGAAGCAGTTGGGGTTAAGTGACTTGCCCAGGGTCACACAGCTAGGAAGTGTTAGGTGTCTGAGGACAGATTTGAACTCAGGTCCTCCTAACTTCAGGTCTGGTGCTTTACCCACTGGACCACCTAGGTGCCCTCTGGCCAATGTACTTTTAAATTAGTTGTTTTGTTCAATGAATTTTTTCCTATTTCATCAAATTTATTTTTTAAGAAGTTGTTTTCTTCAATTTCTGTGCTTCCTTTTCCAAGGTGTTGGCTTTCCCCCCCAAATTTTCATGACTCCTGCAATGCCCTCATTTCATTTCCCCATTTTTCTTCTATGTCTCTTGTAGGATGCTTTGGGAACTCTTCCAAGAGAGCCTTTTGAACTGGAGACCAGTCCATAGTCACCTTTACGGCTTCATCTGAAGGCATTTTGCCTCTGATATCCTCTTCTGGATTTGTGTTCTGATCTTCCTTGTCTTCATAGTAGTTCTCTATGGTCAGAGCTCTTTTTCTTTTTTGCTCATTTTTAAAGGTTGAGGTCTTCTCTTAGGGCACAGGGGAGATTGTCCCAAGCTTCCTCTGAAGGATAACAAGAGCTTCTACTTGATTGTGCTAGAGCTGATGCTGCAGGCTTCCCACAGCACTGAGTGGTCTGACCAAGTTTCTCTTGTTATGGTGAGGCTCAGGGGCTCACAATTTGACTTCTGTGGTTGCACTGGAAGTCTCATGGCTGGTCAGCTGATCAAGCCTTCTGAACCAGGACAGAGTGACCAATGCTACTGTATTTTGACTAAGAGCTTCCCTCTATATTTTTCACAATAGACCTCCCTGGATCATGTTTTCACTAGAGCGTGTTTTCCTTTGCCCAAAAGACACACCTTTCCTAAAGTCCTTCCAAGATATCTTAAGCTGGAAAATTATTTGTGGGTTCTGTCACTTCAAAATCCATTCAGGGACTTGATCTAGTGTTGATTTTGAAGGAAGATGGGGAGAGTTCAGGCAATGTCCTATCTACTCTCTGTCATCTTGATTCTACCTCCTTTTATTAAGTTTTTGTTGATGTCATTTATTTTTTTACATTTCCAGTTTCCTACAGTAACTCCCAGAGAACTATAGCATAAATACAAAAAAAATAATAAGAATAACTGATCCATTCATTAAAAAAGTTTTTTTAAAAAATATGCACAATATACAAGACTTGTGAAATTCTCCCCTTTCCAAAGAGATGAGTTGAGAGTATTTTCTCATATCTCTTCTTTCTGGCCATGTTTGTTCTTTCTAATTTTTCAAAATTCACTTTTAATTTTTTTGTGTGTATAATTGTTCTTTCTATTAATGTTATTATAATTCTTGCATATATTTTTGCTCTATTTACTTTTTGTACATTCTCTATATTCATTACATCCATAATATCTACATAATTAAATTCATGTACCTCAATTTTTTTTTATCCATTTCACAATAATATGCATTTATTTTGATTTTTGGTTCTTTTCACAAAAAGTGCTACCATAAATATTTTGGTGTATACAAGGGACTATCTTCTTATCAATGTCCTTGATATATAAGACCTTTTAGTCACTTTATTTATATAATTCCTAATTGTTTTCCAAAATGGTTAAATACTTTTCAGTTTCATCAACACCAATGCCTATCTTCCCCAAACCTCTTCAACTTGGACTGTTTCCATCTTTTGTCATCTTTGACAATTTACAGAACTTCAAATTTTGCCCCAAAGTTGTTTTGACATACATTTCTTTATTATTAGTGATTTGGAGCATTCTTTCTTATGGTTGTTAACATTTCACAATTCTTCTTGTGGCTTCCATTTGATTTTATCTTTTGGCTACTTATCTACTGGGGAATGGTTAACAGAGTGTTTATAAACATATACACCCATGTGTGGCTGGCTCCTATTCTGTTGGAGGAATTAGCTCAGTGGGTACTGGAGGATGATTCCTGGGAGAGTAAAGAAAGAGTCAAGTCCAGCATTGCGTGCTCATTGACTGCCAAGACAAAAATGAAAATAAACTGGATCAGTGCAGCTCTGTGCAATTAAAAGCTAGCAGTAGCTAATGGAATTGGTGGCCACAGAAGTCAAAGGTCTCTCCTGATGAGGGTGGGGACTGAGAGACCCTATCTAGAAACTAACCTTGTGGTCTCCCAGCCAGAGGTTCTGGTTCAGGCTGAGATCCCAGCCATGAGACAGAGAATAAGAATGAGCCTGAGGTGGAGTCTTGGTAACACCCATCAGAGGTAAGAAAATGCTGGGATTATACCATTATTGCTGTTGGGAGGAGGGTGACTCCCTGCCCTGAAGGAGCAGGGCATGAGTGTACCTTCTCCACAAGGTGCTGATCTTGTTGCAGGAAAAGTTTCAACAGAAACCTAATGAATCACTGGAGCTATGGCACCGGAGGGCACAGTCTAATGGAGCCAATGCTGAATGTGTCTCATCTGATTTCTAGAGGAATGTCTGAAGATAAAGCTGCTGAAATTTGTCAACTAAATTCATTAGAGTCAAAAATATTCTTTGTCCCTTTTTAGGTGAGTGATATCAGTTTTTTTTGTGCATAGCTCCATAAAGATGGTTTTCCACTGCAATGGCTCTCCATGGGAATTTGAAAGGGACTGAAGTTCCAAAAAGAAATGAGTTTGATATATTTATGCAGAACTTCTCCCAACCCAACCCTGAAGCACACAGGTAACCCAGTGTAGCTGTGTGCCCAGCCTGGAACTGGGGACAACCTTCTGAGTGGAGTACCACCCAAATTACATCAGACTTTAGTCATATGCCTCTCCTATTACACAACAGTGAAGATTTGGGCTAATCAATTGGCAACATTCGATCAGAGTCTGTAACAGTTGTGGTTCCGACAAATACTGTTGCCATTATGAATAGGATCTCTGAGAAGAGAGGGAGATATCTCAGAGCCTTATACACTGCTGGGGACAAATAACAATGATAACGTCTCCCAGGAATTTGGTGTGGGACCTGAAATGTGGAGTTGATATAAAGTATTGATCAATAATCCATAGGTATGCTAGTAAAATTCAGTCTCACCTAAGTTTGTAGAATCCTCTAAAGATCCTCCCCAATTTGGATTATTCAAGGGAATTTGCTGAAGGTAGACCATGAAGGGAAAAAGTATTATGAGCTCAGTATCTGTGCAGGCTCTTTCAATGACTTTTAAACATGTTACCACAGGAAAAGTCAAATTGAAACCCTTAAAGATACCCATCCCATGTAATTAACACCATACAATACTGGTTTTCTATAGAAAAGCAATAAAAATAGAGATGAAGGAAGCTAGAAAAATTATATGTGCCAACTTTCCTTTTAATAATTCTATGTGACACATAGGAAAGGCAGATGGACATCTGGCATCATATGGTGAGCTACAGGAGATGAGCAAAATCATCATGTCCATTATTACAGTTGCTCCTGATCTTGTCTATGCTGTAGATCAGGTAGCCCAAATTCAGGAAGAATGATATGAAGTTATCAACTTTGGCAATTTTCCCCTTCTCTATTCCTATGGCTGAGATAAGCCAGAAACAGTTTGCTTTCCTCTGGGAAGGAATCCAATGAACTTTTCACTGTCCTTCACCAGGACTACTTGGACTCTCCTTCATACTGCCACATTGTGATGGGCAAAGACCTGAAAAAGATCTTGCTTTATGAAAATACTGATATTCATCACTAAAATAATGACATAATATTGATCAGTCCAGATTAAGTCTTGGTGGCAGAAGAACTAGAGCAGATAATGACCAATCAAGGGACAAGCTGTAGAACATTCATCTTAAGAAAATATAAGATCTAGTCAAGTTTTATAAAAAACTCAGAAGATTTCAGATGTAGTTCAAAATAAAGTTATTGAAACTTGTTTCCCGGGGTGGAGCCATGGTGGCAGAGATCAGACAGGAGTCTCTGTAACCTCCTCTAACCTTCCCTCAAACCAACAACATATGAAGCCTCTAGACTGATTTTGAAGCAAAAAAAATCCACAATATCTGGAGGACAACACAATTCTAGAAAAAGATACTCTGGAAGAACTTCAAAACAGGTCTGTTTTAATTGGGCAGGAGGGTGGTCTGCTGAACCCAGACTGCAGCACAGGGAGACCAGGGCAGGGAGCTGGAGGAGGGAGCTGGAACAGAAGTCAGAACAGGAGTGGGAGCGTTGTGCTTTTCACACACCTGGGAGTCTTCTGGGGGCCTCTTGGGCCAATCTGTCCTGATTGTGGGCAGGTGGTTTGGAGGGTCTGCCTTTTGTGGGGGGTAGATTGTGAACCACTGAACCCCTGATGAGCATCAGACCTAGATGCCATTACACAACATCCTAGGGTGATCAATCAATCAGCAGGACTGATCAGCACCAGAAATAATTCAATCAGCAGAACTGCCCAGTACCTGACATAATTCAATCAGCAGAACTGCCCAGTTCCTGAAATAACTCCATCAGCAGAACTGCCCCAGGGCAAATTAAAGCAGCTGTTCCACCTTTGCCTTAAACAGACCTCACACCTTTAAAAAAAATGAATAAAAAACCAAAAAGAGCTCTCACCATAGACAGCTTTTATGGAGAGAGGGAAGAACAGACCTCAAATCCTCAACTCCAGAAAAAGCCCCAAAGAGAGACATAAACTGGTCTCCATGTCACAAGGCTTTCTTTGAAGATTGCATAAAAAATCTTAAAAGAGAGTTAGAAGAAACATGGGGAAACGGAATGAGATCACTGCAAAATAAAATAGAAAAAATGGAAAAAGAATGCAATGAACAAAAAATGTAAATGGTCAATTGCAAAAGGAACTAAAAACAGTAACTGAAGAAAATAAGACATTAAAAATTAGAATCGAACAATTGGAAATGAATGACTCATCAAGACTTCAAGAATCAGTGAAGCAAAAACAAAAAAAATGAAAAGATAGAGAAAAACATGAAATATCTCCTAGGAAAAACAACTGACCTGGAAAATAGATCTAGGAGAGACAAT
>JAJPUD010010089.1:31175-66306 GCA_023553655.1 Myrmecobius fasciatus
GGGTTATTGTTGAAGAATTACCCACACATATGTTATGCAAATAAAATAAAAAAATAAAATTAAAAAAAAAGAATGTGGAGAAAAACAGGAGAATCGCCATAGTGTTATATAAGTATATAAAAGGAATCTTTGTCTAACAAATACAATAAATTAAAATATTTCTTCCTTAAAAAAAATAGCTTCTCTTGCCCTAGAGCTTCTATTTCAACCTGGGAGACTCTGGGGGAGAGAACTATGGTGAGCTTTGAGCCAGGATGCCAGGTAGAATTGTACAGGTAATCAGGTAGTGAGACCAGTAGGGAACCTGGGAAATTTCAGGTTTTCTTGAATCTATGAGGACTTTTGAACTTGGAACTAGAACTCTATTCTATAAGAACTGATCAAGCTTAGAACTAGGTCAGTTCCTTTCCTCTCTCTTCCAGACTAAGGTAGTATGGACAGTAATGGAAATACCTCTGATGTGTTGTGGAGTAAGTTTGTTTATTTGTGGATATAGATATACTTTTTGAAGTAATTACTCTTTAGTAAAGGCCAATCTGACTGTTAGTGGATAATACCCCTTCCATACTTCGGGAAATACTATCATAGGAGTTGGAGCCATTTGTGGAGAGTTGAAATGTGCCCCAAATACCTTAGGGGGTACTAAAGAACCCCTGATGGAGTGATTAAATGTAACATAGCTGGCCTTCAGGCAGTAGGGGCTGGGGTAGTTGAATGCTACACAAACTATGGATAAGCATGTAAATATTCAAATAGACATAATCAGAGAAATGGAAATTAATCCTGAGGCAACAGCTTATATCTAATAAACTAGCAAAGATGAAAACATATGGGGAAATTCACTAATAGGCAGGATATAAAAAACTCATCAATTTGCTTATGGTAGCACTGTGAATTAGTTTCACCATCCTTGAAACAATTTGGAGATGTGGAAGAAAAGTTATTAAATTGTACCTACTTCTTGGGCCAGTGATTCTACTACTGGGGTATACCTCAAAGTAACTATTGACAGCAAAAACGTTCCCATGTACAAAATGTCTATAACAATATTATTTGTGAAAACTGGGGATAAAAGAATTACCCACTGTTTAGGGGACTGTTAAATAGTTCTGATTTTGTCATTCAGCTGTTTTCACTTGTATCTGGCTCTCTCTGACCTCATCTGGAGTTTGCTTGGCAGAGATACTGGAATGGTTTGCCATCTTTCTCCAGTTTATTTTACATTTGAGGAAAATGAGGCAAACATGTTAAGTAATTTGCCTAGATCACATAGCTGGTAAGTGATTGAGGACTGATTTAAACTCAGGAAGATGGGTCTTCCTGATTCAAGCCCCAGAATTCTACCCACTGTGCCACTTAGCTGCATTAAAGTAATTATCATATATTAGCACAATTGAATATTTTTGAGGTTTAAAAATAATATTAAAATACAAATAAACATGAACTGTTGGTATGAAGTGAAGAAAGCAAAACAACAGCTAAAAGAATAAAAATACATACTAATTATAAAGTTGAGACTGAGAGGCAACAATTCCTTGACAAAATAAAATAGTTGTTAATACTATATTGCTGAATTTAAAAGATATATCTCTCCTTATTAGTAACAATCATTAAATGACTGTAGTTTACAGTGGGTGTTTGTGAGTTTATTTGTCAGAGAGCATTTTTCTTTTTTTCTTTTTATCCCTAGCTTAGCACAGCACTGACATTTAATACACCTAGTAGGCTCATTGACCTACTGACAAAACAAATTGTCTTAATATATCAAAAAAAATTACTATGCTTGTTTTGCTTAGCAAAAAAATAGGTAGAAGATGCAGAGAAGCAGATTTCAGTTTAATGTAAAGAAAAACTTCCTAAAAATGAAAATCAAGTGTAAGAATAATGAATGGCTGTAAAATTTAGTGGGTATCACTTCATTGGAAGTATTGAGTCAGTGGAAGAATGACTAATTTTTGGAGATTGATGATGATAATGATGATGTCTAAGAGTCCACTATGAAAAATGATTAATAGGTATGGCTTTTTGGGGGGTTATATTTAGTTTTCTTTTCAGTTTATCTTATTGTTAAGAATATGGGTACAGTTTTGAAAAAATATTTAGTATTATATTTTGTTTTGACATTACAATTGTTGCCAGATTGTCTCCCCTCAGTGAGAGGTCTCTTGTAACAAAGTAAAAATATTTAAGCAAAAACTAACAATGTAGTGACCTCTTTTGAAAATGAATGCTACATCCCACTTCTATAGCATTGCAACCAGTTTTTAATTAACAGAAAATTATTCTTTTTCCTTCCCATCTTCTATCCACAGAGGGGAAAAAAGAGGAAAGAACAACAAATATCGTATAACAAACATGCTAGTTAAGCCAAATAAATTTCCTCATTGTTGTATAAAAAACTAAATGTGTCTCATTCTGAAATCTGAACCTCTCCCTTTTCTGTCAAAAGATGACTAATAGGATTAATAATTAATAATAATCATGATTCTCTAGAATCATGGGTGATAATTTGTATTGATCACACTTTCTACAATTTTCAAAGTTGTCTTTACATTGTTATTGTATAAATTGTGTTATGCTTATTCTGTGTGGCTCTAAAGGCAGAGATGGAGATTTTGGTTTAGATTCCTTTTTTTACTTGTCCAAATTCTGTTAATGTTTTTAAAAATTTTTTATTAAAGCTTTTTAATTTTCAAAACATATGCATGGATAATATTTCAACATTAACCCTTGCAAAACCTTGTGTTCCAATTTTTTCCTGTCTTCTCCCAGCTCCCTCCCCTAGATGATGAGTGATCCAATCTATGTTAAACATGGTAAAATATATATGTTAGATCCAATATATGCCTAAATATTTATACAATTACCTTGCTGCTCAAGAAAAATCAAATCAAAAAGGAAAAAAAAATAGAAAGAAAATAAAATGTAAGCAAACAACAACAAAAAAGTGAAAATGCTATGTTGTGGTCTACCCTCAGTTCCCACAATCCTCTCTCTGGGTACATATGGCTCTCTTCATCACAAGATCATTGGAATTGGCATCTCATTATTGAAAAAAGCCACACCTATCAGAAATGATCATCATATAGTCTTGTATTAACAAGACTATATGTATAATGATCTTCTGGTTCTGCTGATTTCACTTAGCATCAGTTTCTGTAAGCCTCTCCAGGCCTTTTTGAAATCATCCTGCTGATCGTTTCTCATAGAACAATAATATTCTATAACATTCATACACCATAACTTATTCAGCCATTTTCCAGCTGATGGGCATCTACTCAGTTTCCAGTTACTTGCCAATACCAAAAGGGCTTTGGCTTAGATTTCTAATGAAGAAAGCCCTCTAAAATGGTTTGAGAAGGCTTATAAAACAGTTCTTCAGCAGTAGAGAAGGAAAGTGCCTAGCTTCTTGTCAAGGATGTCAAGGAGAGAATTTGTGTCTTCAATATTTTGTTATACTGGCTTATTTCTCAGGTCCCTTCCAACCCTGAGAGCCTATAATTTTGCTGTATAGTCCTATACTAGAGAGTTGTCTTTGGGGGAGGATGTTATATTAATGAGGAAAATTAAAAATGAAAAGTAGAACTTGCTTTTTCCCACCTAAACTGAGCTGGTTTGGTCATATTTTTGTAGTTCTTAAAATAATATGGGAAGGACAGATGTATTACATACATAGAAGCAGAGACTGCACACCTACATGGAAAGCATTTTTAGTTCTGATAGAGTTTATGTAGTATACTGTGGGGTGGGGGAAAGGAAAATTGGTTTAGTTCTCTCTTTATTAACTCATTCTTGGACTATTGAAATATTCTCTTTCCTGGTCTTATTCCCTCTAGACTTTCTACCTACCCACTTTGTCCTACACACTGACCACCAGGTAAATCATTTTAAAATTCTGGTTTGATATAGTTAGAAATTTACCCTCAAGCCTCTAATCACACTCCTATGTATACAAAATGAAACCTCAATAAACCTTACCACCTGATCCTGGTGATGTGACTCATACAGCAAGTGTTAAAAAATACATCTTGAATGAATGGATATAATATCAGTGTGGTGCTGATCTTGCAAGATATATCACTATGTTCAAGGAATTTAACATCTCAGAGCCTCAGTTTCCTTATCTATAAAATAATTCTTATATCTATTTCATAGAAATGTCCTGAAGATAAAAATATAATGTATGTAATTTGCAAATCTTAAAGTTTTCTCTTCATGTATTTTATGACATTTTTGTTAATAACATAATAGTATTGATAACCAACCTTTATATAGCATTTTCAAATTTTTATTATTATTCTGCTTGTTTTTGCTAGTATTACATTATTAGACCCTAAGGAGCAATACTAGTTCACCCTTGTGCTCTCAGATACACCATCTTAAATAGTCTATTTTTACCTAAAAATAGTCAAAAGGATGTTTTAAATGTGAACATATATAAAAAGTTTCACTGATGGCTAAAAAAGAACATATTGCATAAGGGACAAGTGACAAGGGAAAAGGGCCTTTTGTCATGGTACCTAGAATGTCAACAGAGTCCACCAGCTTATAACTTCCCCTGAAGTGTTTCTAGTACTTTTGGAGGAGATCCTTGTCCCTCTCACATAAGTTCTTCAAATCAAATATTAATCCAGAGGATTTATATTAAATTTTTTATCTAAATAATAGAGATTGCTCTGATTAATTATTACTATGGCCAGTAGTGACTTCAAATTGTCTTCTGCACACGTGGACACATCAATTTGGAGCCAGAATCTATGGATAAAGTTATGGAAAAAAATGATCATATATCATGCACTGCTAGGACTCTCCTAGAAATTCTGTTTTAGGCCATTCCTACAAATTAAATACAAATCCAAGAAATATGTTCAATAAGAGTTAATAATATTGATGTTGAGAAAGGGGGAATAAAAAAGGCTCTATCTTCTAGAATTTAAATATGTTGAGCTGATTTTTACTTTTTAAACAGTTGAGGGGCAGCTAGGTGGTGCAGTGGATAGAGCACCAGCCCTGAAGTCAGGAGGACATGAGTTCAAATCTGGAATCAGACACTTAACACTTCCTAGCTGTGTGACTCTGGGTAAGTCAACCCCAATTGCTTAGCAAAAAAAAAGTTGCAAATGAAAATTTGGAGAACTGAAAATTTGACAAGGATTTTTAATGTTGTATGGTTTTATGATGACTTATTTATACTAAGATTTGCCTCTTTAGCCTCATACAAGATAAACAAAATACAATACAACAATATTACAATACATTATACCCCTTAGTTATTTTAAGGAAAATGAATGTGTTTATCTGTCATGATAAAATTGTACTTTATTTCTAAGATATGTAAACCTGTAAATCATCTTTTCAAAGAGGTTACCTAAAATGTAATGGATAGAAGACTTGATTTGGAATCAGAAACCTGGGTTATATATTTAGGTTGGTCATTTGCTGTCTGCAGGAGCTTAGATAAACTCTCAACAACAATACAATATATGTATACAACAACAATAACAAAATTAAAAAAATACAAAACAGATCAATTAGGTGCAGATACATAAAAAAGAAGCTTTTGCTTTACAAAAGTATTCACTGCTATGGTGCTTTAAGAAGGAATTACCTAAAGTTTACTAAATCATGTTTATATTCATAAGCATATATTTATAACTCATTTATATTATAGTTTATAAAATTCTTGATTCACAAGAGCTATATAAACATACAAATACTTATCCCAGTTCATAGCTCAGAATCATAGAATTTCAAGTTTGGAAAGAACTTCAGAGATCATCTAGGTTGCCCTTCCCTCTCCCTACTTGAAATGGAATCTTTTTCACAACATACTTGACAAGAGGTTATCCATATCTTGCTTGATAGGCAGCCAACGGACTTCTAATACAGCCCATTTCATTTTGGGGTAGGCATTCTATTGGAGACCTCCTCCTAAGTTGATATGGAAGCACTAATGACTTCTTTTTGCGTTTAGCCATTCTTCAGGTGAAGAAACTGAGAGTTTATCTAAGCTCCTGCAGACAGCAAATGACCAACCTAAATATATAACCCAGGTTTCTGATTCCAAATCAAGTCTTCTATCCACTACAATTTAGGTAACCTCTTTGAAAAGATGATTTACAGGTTTACATATCTTAGAAATAAAGTACAATTTTATCATGACAGATAAACACATTCATTTTCCTTAAAATAACTAAGGGGTATAATGCCAGATGTAAGATTTCAGGAGATTTAGATTCGAATCCTATCTCTGATACTTATTAGTCATGGAAGCCTGGGCAAATTACTTAAACTCTTTAAGACTCAATTTGTTCAACTATAGAATGGGAATAATAAACTGATAATATCTTATGGAGATGTTGGGAAGCTTGAATGAAATAATAAATGTAAAAGCATTTCACAAAGCTTAAGCTACCATAAAATGCCAACCACTTACAATTTAAATTCTATGAGTATAAGTGATATATATTTTAGGAGCAACAAGTTTAAAGAAAAATGAAGCATTAAAGGTCTATCATACATTTATTGAAACTTGTCATCTATAGCATTTTCCACTCAACTTATTTCCTCCATATCTGCCAACAGAAATATTACCTGCTACTATCACAAGATATGATATGATTACAAATATATGCTTCAGATATTGAATTTAAGAATGTATCATGGGCTAGTTTATTGGCATTGCTCCTCAGCTGCTTATTTCTGGTGACTCTGGAAAGTCAGGGAAAAGAACTGGCCCTATGATTTCATTAGCATAGGGAACTCCCTGAAGAGGAAACTCCCTCTATATTTAATAATCTTAGAGAGGTTCCTAAAGCACTAAACACTTTTCTTTTTAATCCCAGTTCTTGACACAGTGCCCAAAACATAGCAAGCAATTGATAAAGGCTTGATGGCTGATTGATTAAATGATTTGCTAGGGTCATCCAGTCAGAATGTGATGAAGGCAGGGCTTGACCCCAGCCCCCCTCTCCAGTTCCAAGAAAAGATCTTTATTCACTATGCCATTCTGCTCCTTAATAATATATAGAGAAATGAATAACAACAATCATTATGCCTTTTTTTAAACTGGAGAATTTTAGATACAATTGTCCAAATTTAATTTTTCATAAGAGCTGAGCTACATCATTGATGAGACCAAATGTGCACAGATCAATTCAGGGTGTGATTTTCTCAGTTTTACTTTGGCTGTAAGGAACTTATTTTCTACATTTTGTTTGTAAGGACTACAGAGACTGGCTGGCAGTTTATACATATATATGTGTATATATATGTATATATATGTATGTATATATATACACATATATATATGTGTACATACATATATATGTGTATATATACATACATATATAAACTCATATATATATTATATATGTGTGAGTAAAAACTCTAGTTTATGGCTACTATTTTCATTTTTATAATGAAGCATGGTGACTTTTTAAAAATCAGTTTTCATGGTTTCTTTTTGGTGAATTGTTATATAAAAATTTGTAAAGGAGCAAATCTATTTCAGTAGTCATGTAGGCATAATGCAGACTCTCCAGCAAACTCAAATATTGGGCGTTTGAAATATATGGCTTTTAACCTTTAGTCTACTTTCATCTTCCTCTATAAGGAATCTCTAAATCATAACCTAGACTAAATATGTTTGGGGCCCAAACTGTCTCCTATTGATGAGAACATAATCTAATTATGGCTCAATATTTTAAAATATAGAACTCAGATAAAACTGTCACATCTGACAAAATACTATTAAAAATAAATACATGCTGGAGGCAACACATTTTTAAAGGTACTTTGGGATCTATTCTCCCTATATCTCAAATGAGGTTGTTTTCAAAACAATGTAAAAGATCAAGATCAAAAATGATTTTTTAACAGAAAAAGGCAACCAAGAATATGTGAACAAAGACAAATCTGAAGTCTACAATGCAATTTTATGCATTTCTTTCTATTTATTATAATAGCCTATGTACATATGGAGATCATCCTTGATGAAAACACAAGGCAATTAGGACACATTTTCATGTGATTTGTTTTTACCCCAATAGCCCATGTCTTTATATTCAAGACTGAGAGTGTATCAAAAAAGAATTTGCTGTGTTCATAATTTAGCTTAAAAAAGCATTTGACTTTATAAAGTATATAAATTTTATAAAAATATAGTCTGAAAGTCTTGTCTCACATAATGCACATTTAATTTATGCATCAAATTATATGACTCTGGGGCAGACACAGTTATGAAAATAGTTGTATAAAATGATATGTTAATTAATAATACTTTGCAAGTAACTGAACAGGTAGTTGTTTTACCAATGTGTCTGCCTATAAAACCTTTTTGTTGGTCTGAACAAAAATTCCTGTATGAATTGAGTTTCTACTAATATTTTATTCCCACGTAGCTTTACACTGGATGTATTGAGCCCTGGAACATTCCTCAACTAAATCTACAATAAAGCCTTATATTGAATAATTATGGTAGAAAGGAAAAGTAGATGAAACATGATTATGCCCCAATTATGACATGTGATTGGATAGGGAGAACATAAATTTAGTTCATCATGGTATATCATGATATATGTGTGTATATATACATATATATATACATACATATATATGAAAAATTAAGGAAGAAATTAATAAACTGTATCTGAAATTAAGCAAAAAAGAACTAAATGGATTTTATTTGGAAGTTTGTGTAGGACTTTGCATTATTCTAAAGTCTACACTCTCCTGCTGAGAAACAGCAACTCCTTTGCACCAATATTCTGCCAATTATCCCATACAACTGCAAATCATAGACCAGCATGATTTTATAAAACTTATAGATAACTCAATATGGTGAGTATAAACAGGCTGATCACATATTACAACCAACTTCTTTGGCAACATAAAAGATATCCTAAAGAATATAAGCTTGAATAGAAAAGGATGTGGACTCATCTTGTATTGAGAATGACAAATGGAACTGAGATAATCTAAGTGATACTTCAGTATTTCTAATATGTTAAAATAGAAGAAAATCTTCCAGCGAAATTGGAAAACTATGGAAAAGCATCACAGAACAAGACAGTATGGAGGGTTGGGACACATTAGATGAGGGAGCACAGAAATGGATGAAATCACAGATCTACTCAACATGAATAAGAATGGAATTATGGAATTTTAGAGTTGGGAGTGACTTTAGTGATGATCTAGTCCCTTCATTGTCTAAAGGTAGAGATTTCATTCCATGAATATTAAATATTTTACATAAAGAAGGTGTTTAATAAATTTTAAAATGAATTAGGTAAGATCACACTGGTTATAATTAGAAGTTTTGGGACTGGAACCCAGGACCAAAAGTCTAATATTTTCTCCATACTTTTCACCATTTCTTATCTAAAAGTTTGAAAAAAGACACCTCAATCATCAAAAATTCAGAGCCATTGACTTGCTCACAATAGTCACATTGGAGACGAGTTATTGTAGTATAGTGTAGAGACATTTAGAGTGAGGAAACCTAATTTCAAGGCCAAATCCTAGCACTTAATAGTGGTGTGACCTTTGACATGGCAATTAATTTCTGTGCTTCAGTTTCCTCACCTTTAAAAAATGGTATAATAGCTGGACAACACAAGGCAACAATAGCCTCACAGAGGAACTGATAAGAAAATAGTTTGTAAACCTTAATGAGCTTTAAATCTGGGAGTTGTTATCATACCTGAATCTGGACACAGAGAGGGAATGAGTCTTGGATCTAGTCCCAGTTCATATGCTAACTACAATTTATTCTGCTTGCCCTAGCAAAAGGAAATGGGCATCATCATTATAACAACTCAAAATAAAATATGGGGGTCGAAACACACTAAAACCAAAGAAGGTCAACAGAAATACAGAGAATGATGGAAAGTGGATATTCTTTTACTTCTTTTCCCTATTTCTGCTCCTATCATTTATCTCTGGATGTTCCAAAAATGCTTAACTGATTCCATGGAGATTCAGCCTAATTAGGAGAAGAGAATGATATAGTAGGAACATACACACACATACACACAGAAAATATGCACACAAACCTAACTTTGAAACTGTGCAGTGCCATTCCCTATGGTGACCAAAGACACAATTATTTCAAATGTTTCCAAAATATATTTGCTGCCAGGTGGAATACAGGCAGATGTTTGTATGATCTATATCTATATCTATCTATCTATCTATCTATATCCATCTGCAGGAATCCCATCAGAATAACGGAGATCTATATCTTTGGAATAAACTTCTAGATTCTTCACCAAAAAGAATAGGAATATAATTCTTAGATAAAAATGACCAGCAATTAAGTGAACTGCCACTAACTCACAAGTGAGCTGTGGAATATGGCCATGTGACAGCTTTTATATATAATTGAATTCTCCTTCCTTCCCCCAATCCCATATCTTAATACTCATGTCCCCTAGGGATATACAAGGTACACTCCTTGAAGGCAAAGGTTACTTAATTTTTTCTACTCTAATGTCTAGGCCAAATGCACATAGTAAACACTTAACTGTGCTTGTTGACTGGCAGGATATTGATCTTAGTTACTAAAAAAAAATCACGTGTGACTCAAAACGGCAGCTATGAAACATCATCAATCATATCCCCATATCATGTACGCCTAAGAATATCAAAAGGCTTGAAAATGGAAAGTATTCATGCCAGATAGGCTCCCAGATGCTTCCTTCAGAAGGTAGTAGCCAGAAACTCAAGGAACAAGTGCAGAAGGAATCATGAAGAAATCATGCTTATCAGAAAGACCAAACTGCTCTCCTGGACTCCCTGGGGACTTGATCATTGACTTCATTTGATACTTGTTCCCACATCCCCACTAACTACTTCATAAATATATCTAGACATTGCACAGTTTGATGTCCATATACCAGTGATGACTATAGTTCTTTAGGAAGCTCTAAATATATCATCTTTAACCCACAAAGCCCCAATCCCAGCTTTGTCTGCATATCCACAGGTAGCATTATTTCTTTCTTAAGGGATGTCCTCCATCTGGGGCAAAACATCCTTAGTCTGAATGTTTTTGGTAGAAAGAACTGGTTAAAGCAATCTAATGTTGCATCATTGCTTTTTTTCTCCTTAGTTCTGTATTTATTATTTTTTTCAGACTGTTAGACAGTACTAGTCTAACATAGCTTAAAATGTAGCCTATGGTGCTTTTATACCTCACCATAAATGGGTCTATTCTCCTTCTGATTATTACAGGAATTTGCAAGGAGGTCTAGGTTTCAGCTATAATAGGTGGAATATCAGGGGAATTGTCTAGGACTGGAAAGCTAGGGACTAGATCTGTGATTTAATGACTAATCTTAGGTGAGGAAACTCCTTTCTCTAATAATACATCACAACTTGTTCAGCCATTCCCCAATTGATGGGGATCCTCAAAATTACCAGTTGTTTGCCATTTTATTAGAGATGTTATTGTAAAGGGTGGTGAATCCCTCTTATTCTCTTTTTCTACAAGATTTGACATTGCTAGCTAGAGAACATTGCTGTTGTTCATCCTTTGTTCTTGAAGAAGACCAATGGCATCATGAGGGTGATATCTTGACTTTTGTGAATTGGATTTAAGTGAGGCAGAGCTATGCATTCTTTCCTCCAGAGGTATCAAAGTCCAGTGGCAAGACAATATATACATATGTTTGGAGATTCCAGGTTCATAGAAATGACACTCTAGGAGATGAAGTACTATATACAAAGCTCCAAGTGAATATTGACATGATTATTTGAACTATAGCATGTTTGAGAGTCTGAAGACTGATTCATGAACATAAAGAGTTATGTTAGAAATTTAGACTAAGAACAAAGTCAATTCTCTTTTTCCATGAGGTCTCTTATGAGGTAATTGACCATTCAGGCAGAAGATTGAGCACCTGGGTTTTGGGATACGTGGATAAAATTTAACTGAGACAATGAGAAACAGGTCCCTAACCACATGAGAACAGAGTCAATGAATTTTCTAAGTCAGACCTCTCCTTTTCCCTTCTTTCCCTGCTTCCTCTGCTCCAACCCCAATCAACTATAATACTCAAGATCTCAAATACATAAAAGGTATCAACTTTGTTTCCCTACCAATCAAAGCCACAGACACAGGAAAACTGATGAAAAGTGACTAATGTGTCAGAGGTGAGAACTTTCCTCTATAAATTTATTAGGAAGCTATCTTTGTTGCTTTATTGCTTTGTTGTTGTGCTTAAAAACATCCAATATCTTTTATTTTCAGGGCTTCTGTGACCTTTGATAATGCTCATTTGAATATGTAAATTATATTTATTGACCAATTTTCTTTTTTGGCATAAATACTGATTTACTATTAGTTGACTCATTTAAAGAAACATTTGCCACTAGATGTAAAAAATATAGAGAGGATTCTTCTCTGGGTCATAATGGACAGATTATCTTTTTTCCCCCAAATTATCCCTGATGGATCCAAAGCAGAACTAAATTACCTTTTTTTAGGCTCTATGTTCATAGTTCAAGCGTCTAGAAGAGAAGGGAAATGAAACTCTTATTATTCTCTAGATTATCAGAAGAAAAAAAGTATTCCTTTAAGAAATGGAAAAAGTGCTTCAGTGGAAAAACATGGAAGAGAAAAGGATATGTACAGGCAGAAGAGAATCCTTATCTCTGTAGAACAGGAGGTGGGTACTTGGAAGAATATCACACTGGGGGAAAAGTAATGAAAGATCACTGAATACTTGACAATAAGAAATAAGTTTGATATTCTAGTCAAAGAGGTGAAACCAGTATATGTTGAAAAGGGAGCAACCATTTATTTTCTATGGAATGATATTGGGGATCCATAGCTGAATCCTGCCAGAGCAGAGATCATCTAGTAGACATCAAGATAAAGCAAAGACAAGTAATGTAGGTTACTAGCTCCCAAAGCATGATCTGCTATTCAATATCAAATTGTAGTGCAAGAGAGCAGCTTCTACTTCTCTGTCTTGAGTTGCACAGTTACTTTCCCTCTGTAAAGCCAGTTTTCTATGAATTTTTCTATGAATTCTAGTATGTCCAAAATGCAAAGCAGAAAGTAACAATTTTGGACAAATATTCTGTGGATTCATTCCGTTGCTGTCCAATGGAGACAGCTCTATCTTCTTTCAAGTCCCAGAGAAAATCCCACCTTCTACAAGAAATCTTTTCTGCTTTCCTGTAAAAGTAGCACCTTCCTTTTGTACATATCTTGTTTGTATGTGGTTGTCTATTGTCATCTCTTCCATTAGAATATGAGCTCCTTTAAAACAGTGACTTTTTTGCAGATTTAAACACGTTTGGCTCAAATAAATGCTTATTGATTTGACTTGGTTGTAACTTTCCCTAGGTCTTTTGGCGTAAGGTAGATGGCTTCTGCAGTTGCTGGATAAAGCCCATGTTGATTTAAGAAATGATGAGCATAAACAATTTATAAAAGAACAAGCAGACATATGTAAACTGCTACAGATTAAGGAAAATTATCTATATAGCTGTAATGATGTAAATACAGAACAACAACAGTTTGAAGAGTATGTATGTAATTACAGTGACTAAGTTTGGCCTTGGAGAAATGAGAAAATGTACTGGCATCCCTTCTTTACAGAGGCAGAGGAATTAATATTCAGAGGTGTGGAATATTAGATATTCTGTCAGATTTGGCTGATGTTTTGATTAGTTATTCTGAACCGCTTTTTCCCCTTTATTATTTTTATTATTTTGAGTGATGATTCATTGAATAGAGGAAGACAAAGATATTTCTGGCAAAGTAAAAGATATCAGCAAAGGTTTTTAAAAGTCCTTCATATTTTTAAGAATATGTACCTTCAAGACTTAATTCCTTTGCTCATTTAGTTCATAAATCCAATCAAAGAGGAGTGATGGGATATTTCAGACAGAACAAATGAATAATTATGAACTTGCTGGGTTGACAACTTGTCTGTTCCTCCTTAGTAAATATATTCTGTATGCCTCTGTACTCTGGAGATATCACAGCACCCTCTGGCTCTTGTTTTGTAGTTCCAGACCTGAAGGATTTGCCAAGTGTGTGGTCTGAATCTTAAAGATATAGTTCCTTTTGGGTGGAATGCACTGTGTCCTGTGTCCCATTAAATATGGGAGAAGAAAAGAACAAATCATGTTGTAACTATAGTAACCTGTAATCATTCTAGCTAACTTCCCATCAACTTACCTCCAGGACTATTTCAACTCTACTCCCTTATGCCCACTAAGCACGGAAAATGATTCAGGCTTCACCAGACCCCATTTCCCCAAAGGTTGGCCTTCCCCTGTTACTACACACTCTAGTTCAGTGGTGTTCAACATATGGCTTACAACACTCCCAAGTGGCTTGAAGCAAATTAAAACGTAATCAGAAAATGTTCAACAAATGGCGCAATGTTTGAGCACTAGGTTTGGAATCAAGAAAACTTATCTTCATGAGTTCAAATCCTATGTCAGACTATTTGTGTGACTCTGAGCAAGTCACTCAACCTCTTTGCCTCAGTTTCTCTGTTGTATAAAATGAGCTGGAAAAGTAAATTAGCAAACCTCTGTCAGCTAGAACAACAAAAGCAAAAATTAGATAATATCACGTTTTAAAATGAAGTCAAAGTGAAGTTGCCTGAGATCCTTATGTATGAATCATTGGTTTCTATTTCTATTTGAGTTGGCCATGACTACTTCAGTGTCATCGTTTGGTGGTGAGACATTCCTTATTTCTTAACCAAGTTTTGAGAAAACCAAGTTCCCTAAGGGCTAGAGTTTAAACATTTGACTTTACTATATCCAGCCTGTCTTCCAAAAGAATAAACATAATAAAGAAATTTCTCTGTCTTTCCACGTTCCCTCCTGTTATTTAGTAACTTGGTCCACCACCCAAAATTATTGTTGTGTAGGGGATGCCATGACATGCAAATGAATTGGATTTAAGTGAGGGAGGGCTGTGCAAGGTCACTTGCCTCAGTTTCCCCTCCAGAGCCATCTGGGTCCAGTGGGCAGATATATATCAGGACAACAAGAGATGGCTCTGGAAAAACCAAGATCTCCAACAGATCTCAGTTTGACTGAGGTAGTGCCCATTCAGTGATTAAGGCTAAGTAGCAATTGAGGTAAAGAATCTCCTCGTTTACCCAGTCCAAAAAAACCTAGATAAATAAATATGAGAGGGGAAGACTTCAGGGTTTCTGGCCAAAGCAGAAATGAGTGCTATTTATATTCGGAGTCAATCAGGACCAAAACAATGATTGAATGGGACTTGGCCTGGGACTAACTGGTGGTCAATCAAAGAGAATCAGAGTGATTTCAGTTCAAATCGTGGTCCTTAAGAAAGAAATCCAGCCAGAAAACCCCAAGATACCCCAGAAGGGTTCAGAGAGTTAAAAGAAGTAAAAAAAAAAAAAAACTTCCAAGAACTTCTGTAGAAACAAAACCCAATTGTAATCTATTGACAGATTCCATTTGTCTCTGTTTGTGCCTTGTCTCAGGTTTCAAGTATGATGGTTCATGGTAGATGAACATCTCTCTGGGTTAAAATAATAATATCTTCCCCATCTGTAAACTCTGTATCTTTATTTCCTCTCTATCTTCCTCTCTCCGTGACTCTGTATCTGTGTCTGTCTCTCTGTCTGTTTCTCTGTGTCTCTGTATCTATCTCTCTACCTCCCAAAATATCCCTATATTTGTATCATTCTATATCTATCAGAATATGAGTTTCTTGAGGACAGGGGTTACTTTACCTTTTTTACCCCTAGAGCCTAGAATAATGCCCAGAAAAATAGTAGGTTTTTTAAAATAAATATACATGGAATTAACAAATCAAGTTAGTCTTTTAGCTAAGGTGACAGACACTACTTATTTTACTACTATTTCCCTTGAATTAATAAATTAATGCTTATTAGGAAACTTCCTTTCTTAATTAATACCTTGAACATCACAAAGGAAATAACAAGAAGACATCATTTTTGTGATTAATTATGTCCTTTAATAACTAATAGAGTGATCCAGTGAGAAAGAACACCCACTTGCTTCTTATTCCATGCTTGATCAACTTCCCAGCCTTTTTTTTTTTTTTTTGGTAACTCCTGCCTGCAGTGGTGAGCCAACTGATTAAGAACCCCACATTTAAAACAGTGTCTGTACAGGGCCCAATGCTTATGTGGCTCGATTGCCTGGGTGTCTATATGAATTTACTGAGCAGTTTCTAGCTGTTTCCTCTGTCTCCAGGGCTCCCTGACAAAACTCCAACTCCTCCTGTGCAATTTCAATTTATTCTATCAGCAACCTTCTCTCATGTTTATTAGCACGTTTCAGTCATGGCATCCCAAGGATCCTGCTCTCTCAATTTTAAGCTCATAATTTGGACTTTCCTAAAAACCCTCACCAGTTCTACTTTGTCTTAGCCCAGGACAATTTGAAGCCACTTCAATAACTCATCCTATTAATAGTTTTTCTATAAATATGAAGCATAGCTAGATCCTTCATGCAGTGGATAAAATGTTGGCCCATGGGAATCAGTGAGACTCACCTTTGTGAGTTCAATTTTGGTCTCAGACATTTATCAGCTGTGTAACTTTGGGCAAATTACTTAATCCTGTGTGCCTCAGTTTCCTCATCTATAAAATGAAGTGGAGAAGGAAATGGTGAACCACTCTAGTATCTTTGCCAAGAAAATCCCACAGGGAATCACAAAGAATCAGACATGACTGAAAAGATTGAATAAAAACAATAAATATGAAAAAGAAAGTTCCCACTTCAAGGTTTTCCAGGAGTTTTCCTCACAATCACAATCCTCATAGCATAGAGTCCTACAAACATTATTTACATCTTACACTCAAGGAAATTAAGGGGTCTCAGCTTCCTCATCTGCAAAGTTAAAGAGTTGGATGAAACTTTCTATTCACCTCCCCACATTTAAATCTGATGGCCCTGTAATCCAACCTTTGGGATGACCATCTTTTCATTTGCTGCCATCTGTACTCCTTTGGATTGAACTTTATCATGCCCTGGGAAACTTGATCATAAGTAAACTCAATATCCAGTCAGATTTCATTAGGCTTGGGATTCACACCTTCTGAGCCTCTTCCTGGAGGACTCTTCCCAAAGTCTCCATTTAAAGGAAGCTCCCAGAACAGTTAATGCACTCTTCATTTGTCCCCAACTATGCACATTTTATGTGCTATCTTTCCTTACCAGATGGTGAGCTCCTTGAGGACAGGAACCATATTTCTTTTTCATATTTATATCTCCAGCACTTAGCACACTGTCTGGCACATAGTAGGAGCTTAATAAATGTTTATTGACTGATTGGGCCACTCTGAGGGATGATCAGTGTTACACTTTGGTCCATTCAGCCATCCAGAAGATGTACTTTTGCATGAATTGTGCTGCTCTCTTTTGTACCTATAATCTCTGCATATATGGAACTCTCTAACATCAGTCAACTATATTTCACATTTTGCTACTTTACATATCCATTAGTGCTTTCTACTGATGAAGCTAATCATATCTTGGTTTGAATATATCAATAGAAATGATACAGAATATAATCATATCTTGATTCAATTATATCAATGGAAATAATATTTTATAATATACATTTATATAATGGAAATAACATTAAAAAGAGGAATAATCACCCACTTTGCCTCTGTTCTCTAAGGACTGTGGGACCTTTCCATCCGATTGGCAACTGATAGCTAGATATGTACTATCTCTTCCATTAGAATGTGAGCTTCTTTTGTGTATTTGTTACAACAGAAGCATCTAAGCACTCGTCAGTACTTTAAGTAGAGTAAGCTCAATAAGCTGACTTAGATAATTAATTCATACGTGAAGAATTATCTGTGTGGTCTTGACCTGTTGGTGTTGGGCAGAAATTCAATGAGGCAGAAAGAAATAGACAATAGCTCTTTCAGCTGGTACTCAGAAGGTAGGAAGTGACAAAGCACTCCAGTATCTTTGCTGAAAAAATCTTACAAGTATCACAAAGTGTCAGACAAGACTGAAAAGACTGAACAACAAAAATAAATCTGAAAAAGAAAGACAGTCCTTGCTTCAAAGTTTTCCAAGAATTTTTCTCACAATAACAGCCCTCCCAGCTGGGAGGTAGTTATTTGTTTCCAGTCCATAAACCCATTGGTTGCTACCATGACCATAATTTTTTATATCTGATCTTCTGTTTTCCAGGTACACTCTTCAGGCTTGTACCATTCACAGTTCTTGGCACATATAGATACTTAATATAATAGTGATTGGTTGATTGATTAGACTATATCTGTGATTCTGTTTTGTCCTTGAAGCCTGCTTTGATGAGTAAGGAGGAAAGGGAAAAGCAAGAGAATAAGACTAAAAGGAAGATCAAATGGAAGACACCCCCTCATTTCCAACTATCATATCCAAAGTCCCCAGAGAAGTCTAAATATTTAGATGCTATTAAAATAGTATTCCCTTAAAAATAAATTGGATCAATTTTACTGCAGCTGTAAGGTCAATGGAGCAAGTTGAATGGCTCAATTTTCAATAGGGACATTTATCTAGGGGGAAAAAAGGTCTCAAACTTTTCTGGAAATTGACTTTATTTTTATAATTTTATATTCAGTTTGACATCAAGCAAAGATAGCCCATGTTGACCTTTCCCAAAAAGGATACCTCATTATGAGTCCTGGCATAAAATTAAGGGGTAGGTGGCAATTGTGTAGGAATGGAGGAAATGTTCAGAATTATAACAACAGATGGGTAGTTTAACTTAGGAATGATCTACTGAGTGAGGGAGTTAGACTGGGCATGGGACTAACAAGGTCATGACTGAAAGGAGCCAAAGAAACGGTGAGAAACTCTGAATATACTGGGGACCCATGTATATAAACCTAAAGAAGAGGCTATGATGAATTAGTGCACAAGGGTGCTTGCATTAATTTTTTAACAATAACTTTTTATTTTCAAAATTCACGCAAAGAGAGTTTTCAACATTCATCACTGCAAAAAAAAAAAAAAACCCAAAAAACTTGCGTTTAAAATTTTTCCTCTCTTCCTTCCTGCAACCTCCCTCTCCTAGACAGTAAATAATCCAATATAGATTAAACATGTGCAATTCTTCTATACATTGAACCAAACATAAAAAGAGATGATCTGGGCTGGAGGCAATACAATTATGAGGGCATTAAAGGACTGGAATATTAGGTATTTGAAGAATATGAAATCACTTAAGGCACGGAAAAAACCCAGAACTTTGTTAATATCTGAGAAAAACTGTAACTGAGAGAACATTAATAATAAACCTATATGTCTATCCTCCCATCTACACAAAAATCTTTGTGAAACCCATCTATATATAAATCAAGGACATTCTCAATGAGTCTCTTAACAAAAAGATATTCAACAATGCATTACATCCTTACTATTTCACAACTGACTGGAAGACATTGAAAATATGATGTCCTTGTACTTATTACTTATTGATCATGAAAAAAGTATTTGATTCAATAAAACAAATAGCCACCTTATTAATGAGTCTATTAACAAAAAAAATATTCAACAATGCATTACATCCTTACCATTTCACAACTGACTGGAAGACAATATAAATATGATGTTCTTGTACTTATTATTTATTGACCATGAAAAAAGTATTTGATTCAATAAAACAAATAGGTACCTCATTAATGCTTTTATAGCAAGTTCTTTTATTCATACATAAGAATTTTGAGGATTGCTTGTTAGATTGAAAAAACAGAGAGAGTCCAGCCCAATGAAGTTCAGAATAAAAGTGGGGCTTAAAAGAAAGGGATATATGCTAATTAAAAGTATTTATCACTGTGATTGAAGCGATCCAGCAGAGTCCAGTTTGAAAGCAATTCCTTGTGAATGGTGAGATCCTCCAGATTATCCCCTCCCCCACTCCTTTTTGGTGATTGATATACTACCTATTGCATCAAGTGTCAAGATACTGAAGAATGTCCTGGAAGAGAACGGTAATCATCCAAAGAGGTCTAATCTATCATTTCAGGAGAAAACAAATAGATGGAAATTTCCACTTCACAGATTTCAACATGTATCTCCATAGCCTCTCACTAGAGCTTATTCAACAAGTATGTCTAACTAGAATGGAGAGCAGAGATATATATTGTCTTGGACCCAGAATTGAAAAAGACAAAGTGAACTTTTGGGATTGACCTTGGAAAATAGAAAGTTCTTTTATTACTTGAAGCTTTCCATGAAAGCAAAGATCCATTTTTTTAAGCCTAGCATTTTATTCTTAATTTGGTTTTTTTTTTATTTTTTGTGTGTCTATTGTTTAATGTGACAAAACCTGGAATACCACTGCTTCTGAGATGCAAAAGACGAGCATCACACAGAAGGCAAGTTGTGTGAGCAGCCTGCAACATACAGTCAATGAGGAAATCAAAGAATAGGAGAAAAGAATGTCATTGATGAATTGTATGAAGAGATCACTAGAGCTTTCCACATAATGCTGGCAGCAAGGAACTCTTCCTTGTTCCACCTCTGGGTGGATGCTCTGAAGGGAAACTTTTGGGAGACTATGAATACATGATGTACCAGATGGCAGGGATGGATGGACTCTGTTCCATATTGATGGAAGAGAACATGGAGTTAATCAATTCACATAGTTTTTTTGAATTGAAACATTATTATGGCATAATTGTTGTCAACATTTCTTTATGGCCAAATTATTTTTGTGCCAGGACAACCAACGTGAAAATATCTGTGGCAAGTAGGACCGATTACTGGGAAGGGGGAGAGACATGGATAGGTGAGATGCTCTGCCTTGTCCTGGCATGACATAGGCTGACTATGTGAATAGTCAGAGGTGAGAAGACGGGTCTTTCTGGCTCAGAGGCCAGCTGTCTTCCTCCACCATATAGCCTCACAAGCCAAAGAATTCATTTTTAATGCTGAAATCACTCGCTTAGTTGGGTAATAAAATAAATAAAATAAAATAAAAAAATAAACACATTTTCCCTGTTCTTCAAGGAAAAGAGGGACACGGGGAAAAAAAAAGATAAGATAGAGTAAGATAGGGAAGAAATGAATAAAAAAGGATAAAAGACATGAGATTATTTGGCCTACATGAGGCTTAAAATGGAAATGATAATGAGCTTTTAAATATATAAGATTTTAAGAAGAATGATTCTTTCCCATGAGGAAAGAACAAGGGCAAATCGGCTTAGAATATGGTGAGAGAGACTGACTAATGTGCAAAGTTATAGCACTTTCTCCCTTTCTCAGTGGAGTGTGAATTTGCTGATTTGATGCTCTTACAGACTTTATATTTCAAATGGCATGAAGAAACACGATTGATATTGGAATGTATAATGAAATACATATATTGAAGTATTCTATTTGACTTTCTTTGAAATTATCATTTCTGTTTTGGTGCTTGCAACTGTTATTGTTCATGGTGGGCACAGATGTCACTTTGGGCTCTCCCACTGAGCAGCCTTAATGATGCCAGACATTTGTGAGAAGTTGTGAAGATTGTTCTTTAGCTGCCTATTGCACCATCACATTTTAGGATCAGAGGGCTTTAAAGAATATTCTAGATGAAAACAGTTTTTAAACCTCAGAATAGCTTTCAATTTAGCACTCAGAAATACATTATATTGAAAAAGGAAGGTTGCTGCTATTTTCCCTAAAATTGAATGACATACATGTATATCTACCTCTATAGATATCTATCTTTCTATCTATCTATGTGTATGTATGTATACATACATTATATGAGGCTTTCCCTGCGAGATGAGGTAATTTGTCCAGGGTTATACAGTGGAAGAGGCAGGATTTGAACCTGAGTTTTCTGACTACAAATCCATTTCTTTCTGTTATATCACATCACCTCATATATCTGCAATTGTTGCATATGATGGAAAAAACACTGACTTGGGAATCTGGGGACTGAGGTCCAAATCCCAAATGATACTTTCAATATTATGATTTTGAAGAAATCACTGGATCCCAATTTCCTCATCTATACAATGAAGAGCTAGAGGCAATGGCTTTCCAATTCTAGAGTTAGGAGTCTTTTTTGTCTTCATTGCCTGCCTGATTTTGAATTAAAAAACTTCTTTGGAAAAATGCTTCTTTGATAATTTTGTTTTGATGACATCATTTTCCCCAAAGAGAAAATTAATGGTGTGCCATCTTTGAGAGAGAAATTGATGAACCTGAAGTTATTTTATAGAATGCTCTCTTCAAACACCAAAATATGTTTGTGCCTCACTCCTAGTGTGTGTACACACACACACACACAGACACACACACACAGACACATACAGACACACACACACACACACACACACACACACACACACACACCAGCTGATGGTTTTCTATTTCACTGAGAAGAAAGAACTCCTCTTCCAATCCTTGGCAACATCAACTGCTCTTTTCTCCTGCCCTTTGGTTTCAGATGAAACTTTTTGAGAAATAAGGTGTGGTTATTTAATCACTAAGTCCAACTTCTCCATGCACACTTGATGTCATCCCTTCCTCTACATTTTCTAAGGCATTATTCTGCTAATTGCTCACTTTTTTCTGGTGCAACTTCATTCTTTCTTTTCTATTACCCTCCTCATATAACCCTCTTCCTTCATGACATCTCTGTCCTATATTACAAATTGTCATTATTATTTGCCTTGAATATTTCAACAACTCCTAAGAAATTGGAGTAGATAGATCAACGATCCACAGGTAAAAGATCAATGGAAAAATCAGCAGTTCTATAGTAGGAGGGCTTGAATTTGAAACCTGCCTCTGGTGCTTGCTCATTTATTTGATGATCTTGGGTAAGTTACCTCCCCAGATCTCAATTTTCCTTATGTTTTAAATAAATGGTCTGTCTAGATGACTCTGAGGTCGTTTCTATTTCTAGCACTTGATCCTATGACACCTGCTCCTGCAATCTTAACTGCACTTGACTTACTTTATGCAAAGCACTGCTCCTTTTGCTTATCAGGTTCAAATTGCATTGTGTGACACTCAAGGACCAACATAATCTAGTACTATTCTAGCTTCCCGGTCTTTTTTCATAGCACTCCCTTCAATATCCTCCATGTTCTTGTGAATCTGGACTAATTTCTTCCCTGCCAATAGACCCTGTTTTTCCTTGCCTTTATGCTTTGCATATCTTGCCATTTCTATTTGACAGTAGAATTCCCACCTAGCTTTCAAAGTCCAATTGAAATGCTACCTACTCTATGAAGCTCTTTTTAATCCCTGTATATCAACAATATATCTTCTATCCTAGAGATCATAATAGCCTCTTCTCTGTAGTTTTTTTAGTTTGTGTATTGGACATTACCTTTATTGGAATTATTTTGTGTATATTTCTTCTTCCCTGTATTAGATTGTTATATAAACTTTTGTGGACTAGCACCTAGAACAGTTCTCTAAACTTGAAAGATACTTAGTACCTATTTTTAAAAATAAATAAATAAAAGAATAAAATCTAAGTTGATGATTGTTTCATAATGGAATTGCAATAGGATATTAAAGTATTTATCACTGAGCAAAAACTTCAGGCAATATTATTTTCTATAACTATTTCCTCTTTAAAAAATAGAAAATTTCTTAGAATTATACATGTATGCATGTCTATTGACATGATAAAATTTTGAAAAAAAAACTAATTCTAAGATATTTCTGATGTGGCCCAAATTTTTCTCTAAGGCTTTTGTTAAAAAGAAAAAAATCTGAACAGAAAAACCACTCAGCAGGCAAAAAATGCCTTATAACCTCCAATGGGTAAAATACCATCTTTAAAAGCAAGTGTGGGTAAAAGTGACAAAGTGTTTAGACAAAGGTTTGCTTTATGAGAGCCTCCTCAGTGTTTGTTTTTAATATAGATCGTCAATTAAATAAAACATCATAGAAGGGGTTAGAAAACCCTATATTTGAGTATGTGATTCTCTCTAGAGTTTTTGGAAAATTCATTCATTTACCCATAGATTCATTAAACAAAAATGTTCTTAAGTTTCTACTATGTGCTCATCTCTGTGTTATATGCTGAGAGAAATATAAAGTTTTTATAAGAAATAAGGCAGATTAGATCCAGTGAGAGCTATAATTAAGCCACAATACACAGACTACCAAATGTAGAGGACAATGAAAGCATTTTGAATCTTTAAGCAGAGAAGAAACAATGGAGCCTAGCACCTGGTGGCAAAAAGAATGAGTTAAAATAGGAAGCTACCAACTGGACCACACCAACTCCATTATTCTTATCTCAAAAAATCCAGGGATCATTTTGAAAAGAAATTCTTAGCTGGCTAAGGGCATCAAAATGGCTCCTAAATCCTATTGCATTTTTTAAAAATTCAGTCCTTTAAGTGGCTTTTGCTCTATTGAATTCTCAAGGCGCCATAAGCCTTGAGATTTTAATGTTTCTACTGACCATAAAGATAAGTCACATCTACAATCATAACAAATGGCCACTGCCATGGCTACCACTGCTAATTGTCCCCCTCTCTTCTTGGTACTGCTCTCCTGAGTCACTGTTCTCCTGTGAATATATCATGATGACCATGTGGGAGAAGACAGCACAGCAATCCATATAACATCAAGAGTTCCAGCTTCCACCTCATCTTGCATTGTCATGTGAATACCCACAGTCACTACCTCGCTCACATATCCAAGCCAGCCTCTAGGTCTCAGTGCTCCAACTACTTCCTGAAACTCAGAAATATCACCTATGGAACTTCCATTACTAGCTCAGCATTGCAGAACATCATTGTCTCTGCAACAACCACAGAATCGGAGAATTTGAGGGTTAGAAATTACCTTATTGGCCATCTATTTCAATCTATCCCTGACAGGAATCCTCACTATATAATCTATCTGCTTAATGGTCATCCAGTCTCTTCTTATAGACCTCCAAGGAAGGAGAATCCACCTCTCAAGACAATCCATTCCCATTTCTGGGCGGTTTTAATTGATAATTTTTATTTCTGACAACAGCTGCCCATTACTCTTGGTCATGCACTCTGGGGTCAAACCAAACACATTTAGTAATACTTTAACTATTTAATAGCTGTCACACACCTTCCCCTTCCCCATTGAGTCATCTTTTTTTGCAGGTACATAATCCTCATCTTCTATGGACATGAAGCTCTTCACAGTCCTGTTTGCTCTCCTCTGGACACTCTACCTTCTCAATGTTCTTTTTAAATGTGGGTGCCCAGAACTGAAGTCCAGTTGAGATCTGACAGAGGGAGAGTTTAGGGGGACCATCACTTCCCTTTTCCTAGAAGTTATTCCCCTTTTAACAGGGCTCATGATTGCAGGAGAAGATGAGAATTATCTTGGGAAGAGGGCAGTACCTGCGTCTCTTCTGCTCTCAGCATCCCCTGTAGCATCCCAAGCTCCTGGGACCAGGAAGGGAAGCCACAAATCTGAAGTGCTGGCAGACCATATTTTCAGTGCAAGCTGTTACTGACAGGTTTGTGACTATTCCCCTATAAAGAAACTCTCTCCGCCATATGTGCCAGGCAGCAGTGTTGTGGTTGCTATAGTCTTTCCACTTATCTCCCTGCCCACCTGCCATTTGAAAACTTTATGACATTGACGTATATAAAAAGTATAGTCCCAACATATGGCAGAGCTATACTCTGTATATGGCTTTCCTGGACCCATCATCTAAATCAGAATTTTTTTGCTATTCAAAAATCACATTTTCCAAGTATCTATCCCACGTGAAGGGGTAATCTTCACGAATCTTCGTCCTGGTTGTTAGTTAAATGCTGTCATAGCACATTGAATAGCATTATGGATTTGAAGTCAGAAAATTCTGTTTTCAAATTCTGCCTCCGACATTAGTTGTATAATTATGAGTAAAACACTTAACCTTTGAACCTCAGTTTCCTCAAATATAAAATGTAGACAACCTCTGCATAAATATGGATATTATCTGGGTCCTGTCCTTCCTCCTTTCTGCACTGAGTATATTCCTTTTATCCTCTCTTCTCTTAAAATTCTCAGGAAAGAACCAGACTGCCTATGGACCCTCTATATTCCTTGCTTAATTCAATCTTCTCCTCCTATTAGAACATTAGCATTATAGAATCCCTCCTATCTGCTCAAATAAATGTATATTTTTAGGTTTCTCCTGACACTTGTTTTTTTATTTTAAAGTTCTGATTCAGCTCTGAGTTTTTTATTAGAAATTCTTAAAAGTCTTATAGGATAGTATATCTTATTTCTCCCCATCTCCCCCACCCCAGGCACATTATAATCAACTTTTCAGAGTGAATTAATTTTGGTTAAATGACTATAACTTTTGTTTTTCAGAAGATCTTATTATAAGATAGCCTTTTCTTTACAGTAGAAGCTTGCATGATCCTGACTGTGCAGCCTTGGTACTTGAGTAGTTACTTTTTGGGTGCTTGTCATATTTTTATTTGACATGGAAACTCTAGATTTTTGACTAGAATATTCCTGGGACTTTTCTTTCTGAGATTTCTTTCAGGAGAAGCTAGCTGATTCCTTCTGCCTTCATTTTGCTCTACAGTTCTAATATATCTGAATAGTTTTTATTTATGATTTCTTGAAATGATATTAAATGGGACAGCCTGCAATCTATGCTGCTCTATTTCTTTGACTTTTAGGAAGAGTTGCAGCACATTCACCAGGATGCTAATCCAATCAGGGGTTATTGGCAGAGCTTATTTAACAACATTTCAGAGTTCGTTGCCAGGACTTCACATCCACGAGAGTGCTCTCAAAGGATATGAAATCCCTCCCGAATATCACATTGTCTAGCATTTTTCTACTTTGCTAGTGCTGTCCTTTCCCAAGCCCTTTATCCCAAAGCACCCATGATAGGTTTGGTTTTGAGAAGAATAGAATTATAATTATTTACAATTGCTATGGTGGATGTTTGAAGTTAAGTCCTCCCTAAGAAAGTAGTGGGAAAGGAAACATTTTCAATTCTGATTACACAGTTCCTGCTTTGGGATGAAAATTGTAGCTGTAGTGTACTGAGTCAGAAGTGGTGAAGTTGCCAAATCTATTCAATCTGTGTCCCGGTGAATTTTTAAGAGTTGCACAAGTCTAAATATATCATTATCTTATAGCACTATTAAAGCCTTCTTGGAATGGCTTTCTTATTGATGCTCAGAGTTTAGATTGTAGGGGAAGATACTCATCAGAAGTAATGTGTGTTTCTAAATCATTTTGGGCAAGAGAAACACTGTCCAAGGTCTAAATACCCCATGCAAATGTTATCCCAAGTTCCCCAACAATTATAGCTTTACTTATAAACTCCCAAGAAGAGGCTCACAGGCTTAGTTGTTGTCAAGTCAATCAGTGGGTTTCCAATATGGTTGAATGTTTTCTGAGAATAATGAAAAGAGTATCATTATAGTAAGAGAGGTTCAAGAGAACCATACTTATAAATTATTGCTTTTGTGTTTAATGGTACTTTACTTGTTTTGGGGATATATGTGTCCTATTTCATTTTGAAAGAATTTATAGATGTGGAACTGGTTAAATGACAAGATGCAAAGAGAGGTGACAAGGTGAATAGAGGCCTCAGGGATCTGCCTTTAGTCTTTTGCATTTACATTTTTATCAAGAATTTTGGAAGCAATTGGAAGATACAAATTGTTCTGCTTGGAGTAGAGAATTTAAAATAAATATAATGACTAGTCCATTAAAAAAGAATTAGGTTTTTTTTGTTAAAGCTTTTTATTTGCAAAACATATGCTTGGATAATTTTTCAACATTGACCCTTGCAAAGCTTTCTGTTGCAAATTTTTCCCTCCTTCCCCTCTATCCCCTCCCCCCCGATGGCAGGAAGTCTGATATATGTTAATTATGTTAAAATACTTGACAAATCGAATATGTGTATGCATATTTTTACAGTTATCTTGCTGTACAAGAAAAATCAGATCTACAAGAAAAAAATCTGAGAAGGCAAACATAATGCAAGCAAACATCAATAGAGAGTCTGAAAATATTATGTTGTGGTCCACATTTCACATCCCTCTCTCTGGGTGTATATGGCTTTCTTCACTGAACAACTGGAAGTGGTTTGAAACATTTCATTGTTGAAGAGAGTCATGTCCTTCAGAATTGATCATCATATAGTCTTGTTGTTGCCGTGTATAGTGACCTCCTGGTTCTGCTCATTTCACTCAGCATCAGTTCATGCAAGTCTCTCCAGGCCTCTCTGAAATCGTCCTGCTGGTCGTTTCTTACAGAGCAATAATATTCCATAACATTCATATACCATAATTTGTTCAGCCATCCTCCAATTGATGGGCATCCATTCAGCTTCCAGTTTCTAGCCACTACAAAAGGGCTGCCACAAACATTCTTGCACATGTGGGGCCCTTTCCCTCCTCTAAGATCTCTTTGGGATATAAGCCCAATAGAAACCCTGATGGGTCAAAGGGGATGCACAGTTTGATCACTTTTTGAGCATAGCTCCAAATTGTTCTCCAGAATGGTTGGATCCATTCACAGTTCCACCAACAATGTATCAGTGTTCCACTTTTCCCACATCCCCTCCAGCATTCGTCATTATCTTTTCCTGTCATCTTAGCCAATCTGACAGGTGTGTAGTGGTAGTTTAGAGTTATCTTAATTTGCATTTCTCTGATCCATAGTGATTTGGAGCACTTTTTCATATTACTAGAAATAGTTTTAATTTCATCATCTGAAAATTGTCTGTTAATATCCTTTGATCATTTATCAATTGGAGAGTGGCTTGAATTCTCATAAATATGAGTCAATTCTCTATATATTTTAGAAATGAGGCCTTTATCAGAACCCTTAAATGTAAAGATGATTTCCCAATTTAGTGCTTCCCTCCTAATCTTGTCTGCATTGGTTTTATTTGTACAAAAACTTTTTAACTTAATATAATCAAAATTATCTATTGGTGTCCAATTAAAAGTTCCAATAAGAAAGAATTAGTTTGCAAAAAGGATATTGATAAAATAGGACACCGAGTATAACAGGCAAGAAAATAGGGTAAATGTAAAGTCATGCACTTGAGTTAAAAAAAATCTGCTCCACAAATATAAGGTGGTAGAAATATGACTTGACAACATTTTTTTTCTTATTGAGATCAGGGGATTTTAGTGAATGAATACTGGTAACTTGGTAGCTCTTGGACTGAATTGAAAGGTATATCATTCAAGATTAGGGAAGAAGAGATAGTGCTGCCGGTCACAGGTGAAGTCTTGTGAATACATTTTAAGAAGGTTATTAATAAGCTAGGAAGTCAAATGATCACTACTAATATATTCAAGGGCTTTGAGAAAATGCTATGTAAAGATTAGTTAAAGGAACTAAGGATTTTTAGCTTGAAGAAGAGGTAACTTAGGGAAGAATTGATAGCTTCAAATTCAGAAGGACTTATCACCTAGATGAAGTATTAAACTTAGGATCCTAGCATCACAGATTTAAAACTAGAAGGGACTCTAGAGAAGGTCTATTTCAAGCCTGTAATTCTACAGATGAGAAAACTGGGGGCTACAGAAGTTGAGTAATTGTCCTAAGTCACAAAGGTAGGGAATGGCAGTCTATATAGAATTTGAACCCAGATCTTCTGACTGTAAATCTCATTTTCCCCCATTATGCATATTTCCTTTCTTTCTCTGCTTAGCATCACAAAGTAAAACTATTAACATTATATGGAAGCTGAAAAAGGTGAATTTAGACTAGATTTAGTAGAATTTAAACATTCTTAAAAATGACCTCAAATTAGAATGGGTTACTTCAAGAGGTGGTGGACTCTCCCTCACTGGAGTTACTAAAAGAGAGACCTCCACAGAATGGGATCCCCAAGAATCTAAAGCCTGATACTTACCCATCAGTAACATAGATGGACAGAATCCCAAACATCATCATCACTCTACCTGTCTAGCAAAAGCTATCCAAAATTAGAATAAGCAACCTTGGGAGATGATCAGTTCTCTTATAGAGGTTGGAGATCTCCAAGTGGAGGCTAAATGGTGATTTTGGTGGGGATGTTGTAGGGGAGAAAGCTGCTTAGATACAGATTATATTCTAGATAAATTTTGAGGTCTGTTCTGAGTCTGAGACATAGACTCTTTTATGTCTCTGAGAAATAAGGAGGACATATGATAACAAGCAATTATTAAGTACCTACTATGAGCCAGGCACTCTGCTAAGCCCTTTACAAATTTATCTCCACAACAATTATGTGAGGTAAATGGTACTATTATTATCCCCATTTTGGAACTGAGGAAATTGAAGCTGAGTAGAAGTTATTTGTAGTCAACTTCTTACAATTCTTTAAATGTATACTGTCTTAATTGTGAAGCTCCTATACAAGATAGCGCTTTAATATTCTCTTGCTATGATTCTGTTCCCAGACACTACCCCCTGACAATCTTTTTTTTTCCTTTTCCTTTTCCTTATTATTTGAAATGGGAAAGTACTGGAAAAAAAAGGCTGGAGGCATTATCACTGATGAATACCGATATCTAAGTTAAATGTGTTGTCTGTTGAAAAACTCAACCTTCAACCTTTATAAAATGTGTTTTTAAGTGTTTGTGCCAATTCATCTGGAGGGCTTCTGAAAGTCAGTAGTTCCAATACAAATATATGACAGGTGAATGACATTCAGTAAATATTAAATTATACAGTTGGACACTGGAAATAGGCTCAAAGTGGATCTCTTTAAATTGGGGAAGGCTAGGGATTTTGACTTGTAATCAAAGAAGTTTTGGATTACTAATTATGGAAACCAGAGAAGGAGTAATTGATACCTTAAAAATGTCTTTCAACTTCCTCAAAGTTCCTGTCATTCCTACATAATCAATTCTTACTAGATTTTTGGGCCTTTCAAAACTAAAAACATTATTCAGTTTCTTTCAAGTCTCAAAAGAAGCTAGAGGATGCTAAGCTTGCTTGGTAAATATCTATTTCTTTGTCACACTCAGACTGGACCATCCTTCTATTACTTAAATATAGCTTTTTGTTTGAAGATTGGCCTACTAAGACCACACGCAAAATGCCAGTTTTCTGAGATGACAACCCATAAAGAGAATCTATCAAAAACTGCATCATATTGACAAATTATATGAGGATTCTCCAAAGCTACAACTCAACTTCAGCTTGACATAGAAAGGGAAGCTAAGGAAACTGCTCAGTTTTATGAGAACAAGTTTGAGAAGGAAAAAAATACAAACTAGATCATTTCTAGAATTGAGACGCAAAAAAGGTGTGGAGGGGTTGGAAGGAGGAGAAAGAGATGGGGGGAGATTTGCTGTATGAGGAACAATTAAAGGAAATATGAATTTTCCATGTGGAGAAGAAAAGTGTAGGTAGTCATATTTGTTGATTTCAGATAGTTGTCAGGAACAAGAGTAAGGAGGCATATTTTATTTCATGTTAGAAACCAGGATTGTGATTAGAGGCTAGAAAATTATAGGGAGGCACATTTTAATTCAGTGTTAAGGATCAGTGCTCTCTTTCACTAGGCCTAAAACTAGAATTAAAAAAACAACAACGTTTTTTAACCTATTGGGACAAAAAAAAATGTTAGGTAATGGTATGTAAAATGAGTAACACAAGGCATAGTCTGCCTGAGAAGATAGTCACAGGATTGAAGAAAAAGCTTGTCCCTTGTCCTTCACCCCTGTGAGGATTGTGTTAAGGGAAGTAGATTCTGGGAGAGGGGTATAATGGTGATTTCCATGGCCAAATAGAAAGTCCTCTGTGTGATATATGAAGGTCTTGTGAACATGTTCCCCTTCCCGGTCTATTTACATATGATTTTTATTCATGTGCTTTATGATCCAGCAATCTGGTCTGTTTATTTTCAGTTTCTCACAAATGACAATCTATCTTTCATCTTTGTTCCCTTACACTGATCATCCTTTAAACCTGATATCTCTTCCCTCCCTCCATTCATATCTATCTATTGGAATTTCTGGTTTCTTTAAATAGTACCTAATAAAGAAGGTCTTTCCTGCTTTCCACTCTCCTTCCCCCCAAAAAAAATTCCTAGTAAAGCATTAGGTTCATGGAGAGTGATGTGAGAGCTGTGAGAAAAAACACTCTTCCCTGTGATAACTATATGTCTTCTCTTGAGATCAAGACTTAAAGCTTTCCTACATTTTGTCAACTTTTACCTAATCCCATCTTCTACAAGCAGCTTTTCCTGGATCCTCTTAATTCTAGGACTTTCCCTCTGTAATGATCTCCAATTTACCCTGAAAATCTGGTTTGTATGATGTCTCCCTCTCCCTCAAGTTTTCCTTGGAAGCTGGAATTGTTTTTGCCTCTCTTGTCTGGCACTTTAGTAGGCAATTAATCCTTTTTGAATCGGTGGGAATGGTAGGGGTAGATGGCTGGAGAGATGATGTCTAAAGATCATTTCAACTTGTAAAGTAGGATTTGTGATTCCAGTTTACATACCTAATGTTTGCATAGAGTATAAAGTTTATAAAGCTAGTGCAAGTACTATTGTTTCCTTTTTGAGATGAGAAGACAAACTCGAAGAAACTAAATTATTTGCCTATGTCAAATAACGAAGAGCTTGTCAGAAGTGCGATTGGAATTCAAGTCAACAAAGGGAAAATAAAGAATGGTGACTTGTGGGGTATTTCATATGTATTTAAGATGATTAAATTTCTTCAAGATTCAAGCATTAAATTGAACATTTAGAAAGAGAAGTGGTATGGCTTTAACAAGAACATGTCATACTATACTAGCTATATTTCCTTTATTTTTGACATGATAACTAGATTGTTAGATCAGGGAAATACTGTGGCTTTAGTATCTTAGATTTCTTCCAACTCTATTATCAAAGTTTCTCATACATAGAAAGCATGGAGAAATATTGGCAATAGAGTGGTGTTATAGTGAGTTTGGAACGAGCTGAATGCCTGGACCTAAATAATAATCATTAATCTTTAAAAATCACTGTGATAAAATCCACCTGAAATGAAGTTATAAGTGGAACACTCTAGGAATTTGGTAGGGATATTGTGCTGTTCCATACAGTTTTTTGGCAATGATTTCACATTTTATCCAATTTCTAGATGGCATGAAAAATGAGTCTAAAATTCAGATGGAAAATATTTTAATAGGTTAGAATGAAGAGTAAAATCAGACAATAAAATTTGTTAGGGATCCATGTAAAATTCTATACTTTGATTAAAATTAGATCTCGCAAATACAGGATGGGGAAAGAATTCCTAGCTAATGGATTCTATGAAAATGATCAAGTGGATTGATTTTTGCCAACATTTTGAAACGACAGTTTAAAAAGTCAAATGCTATGTTTTTAGTATCAAAAGGGATGGAATATCCAGTATTATAGTTCTTTAATAGAAGGCTGGGATCATACTGATGAGGTATTAAGTATGTGCCACCTCTGAAAGAATTCAGGCTCAGTCTCCAATCCAAGAAAAGACATTTTAATGAGATTTATCCACTCAGTGGGTGGGCCAAGCTCCCAGAAGGAGTCAGCAACCTAGCAAAGTAAGAGAAGGATTTGGAGAGCAAATGGTGCTGATTGTATCACAAGATATATAAGTTTTGAGGTTATAGGAGGAGTTTGCTAACATGGGGAGGTCCTAAAACCTTGGTGGATGTGTGCATTTGGTTATCCAGAAGGCATACAGAAAAGTACACCTAGGGAGGTATTAATGTATGGTAATGATGTTATAATTAGCACAGATTTACCCAAGGACAGCAAAGAAGGGAACTGCACAGGTATCATTTCAGGGGAAAAATTATTGAGGATTTCAGTCCAATATCTTGCTCTCTATGCTGTGGGTGCTACTTTCTTATTGTCTGATTTTTATGTTTTTATGTGGTAGCCTTGTGATATGGTTATAGAATATGTGCTCATTGTTCTAATGAGACCTCTGATTAATGACTTCTGTAGGGCTTTGGGCTGGACTGGGCTAGAAAAAACAATCAGAATCTGAGAAAGACCTTATCTGGATCATGGTGTTCAGTTTTCTGTAGGAAAGACAGAGATCCTTATAGATTTGAGAGACAGCATATAAAATGGAGAGAGACTTTTCTAGGAGGTTCTGATCTACATTGGTAGAGGGAATTTCTTCGTTCAGAACTGCTCTATCCCTGTCTGTCGATGTGCTACTAGAATATCCAAAAAAGTGTTATGAGCATGGTGAATTTATTAGAAAATATGTAATATCTATATCAGATGGGAGAAAATGGAAATATTTCCTCTAGGGAAAAGAAGATTCAGAAAGGACATATAAAATGTCTTCAAGTATTTGAAGAATTATCACTTGGAAGAGGGGATAATGTCCTTCTATTTGGTCCTAAAGACATTACTAGGAGCAATGAGTACATGTTACTAAGATCCTAGAAGTGAAAACTAGTTCTGATAGCTTCCCAGTGGGATAGCCCACTTCAGAAGAAGTCGTCTTCCCTTTATTAGAAGTCTTCAGACTAAGGTAGATGATTTTGTTAAAAGTTTTCTTTTCTTTTTTTTTTTTTTTGGTAAGATAATGATTGGATTGTGAAACATAAAGTCCTCTAAGGCTTTTTCCAGCATTTAGATTTTATGAAAAATAATATACTTGAAGGCTTTAATGATCATTACTGGTATTGTTGAGTATATGTTGAGTCAGTTTCCATATCTATTTAACTCAATATGCTCATCACCACTGACTTTGGTATACTCGAAATTTAGATTATTTGGAGTACTTACAAGTTTTCTATCACAAATACCAAATCAATAAGCAACATTATGTATCCTTACAAATCCAAAGAAAGAATCTTGCTATTATCTAAAAAGCATTTAAATTATTGACAAGAATTCTTATATCAGAAGTGGGCAATTTATTTTGCATTTCATTATAAACAACAGCCCCAAGTGGCATTGCTGAGAAAGGATTCCATGCTCTAATTCGTTCACTCCCTTTTTGGTTCTGATTTTCCTCTTAGTTTCCTGGTTTCTCCTGACTTTTCTGGCATTTTCAGGTTTTTTTGGCCTTCTTACTTAGTTCTTTAACACACACACACACATAAACATCTCCCTCCCTCTCTCTCTCTCTCTCTCTCTCTCTCTCTCTCTCTCTCTCTCTCTCTCTCTCTGTCTCTCTGTCTCTCTCTCTGTCTCTCTCTCTCTCTCTCTCTCTCTCTCTCTCTC
>JAJPUD010010090.1:8415-66293 GCA_023553655.1 Myrmecobius fasciatus
TCTGGTCTCAGACACGTAACAGCTGTGTGACCCTGGGCAAGTCACTTCACCCCAATTGCCTCAGCAGAAAGAAAGAAAGAAAGAAAGAAAGAAAGAAAGAAAGAAAGAAAGAAAGAAAGAAAGAAAGAAAGCAAGCAAGCAAGAAAGAAAGAAAGAAAGAAAGAAAGGAAGGAAGGAAGGAAGGAAGGAAAAAAGGAGGAAAAAGACAAAATGAAGGAAGAAAGAAAAAGAGAAAAAGAAAGAGAGGGAAGGAAGGGAAGAAGAAAGAGAAGAAGGAAGGAAGGAGAGAGAAGGAGGGAAAGAAGGAAGGAAGGAAGGAAGGAAGGAAAGAAGGAAGGAAGGAAGGAAGGAAGGAAAGGAAGGAAAGGAAGGAAAGGAGGAAGGAAGAGAAGAAAGAAAGAAAGAAGGGAGGGAAGGAGGGAAGAAAGGAGGAAGGGAAGATGACAAGAGGAAGAAAAAGAAATTGTTGAAACTGAATTTGTGCTAACACAGTCTTTTTATACTATGTAATGCAGATATATTATCTTTTTTTTTTCTTATTCATCTTCGCTATTAACCAAAAAAATCATTACAACCATAAATTATGTAATATACACACATTTACATGCCTATACATACTAAGTAATTAAACACAACAGGACTTTTTGTTTGTTTGGGGTTGGGGGGGGCACACATTAAGTAAAAATTACAAACTCCTAAAGGTCAGAACCAGAAAATGTGCCAGGAAAGCTCATCAGGCCTAGATTTTACTTTCAGCCAAATTCTGCTTCCGACTGTCAGCTTCTGTGATTTCACCAAATAGTCAATCCCAGTCATCGTGTTACTACCTGCTCTGTAAAGGAAAATGAAAATGGAGGTGGGGTATTACAACACCATTTTTTTGGTTGAACTCCAGGGTCCATCTGGCCTGCCAGATCAATCTACAGGATAATGTATTGAACCAGAAAAGGGAGAATAATAATAATAATAATAATAATAATAATAATAATAATAATAACAACAACAACATAAAAAGTCAGCAGAGCAAAGGGAAGGAAAAAGAAAAAAAGAAAAAAGAAAAAGAAAAACTCCCCGACTTTTAAACAGATGAACAAGGGCTCATTGTTTGGAATCCCAGTTTACTTTTCCTGGTAAGGCACTGGAAGTTTTATTTATGCTTAATAGACTGCATTTGGCATGTCTAAAGATGACAGAAGCGTGAATTATGAATGACCTTCAACCTATTCAGGAAGTTGTAATAATTGAAATAATAGTGAAATGCACTCCCTGGGCAATCTGCATTGGGAGACAAGCCGAGGCTCTGGCTGCCGGGGGTCACTCTGGAGTGGTCCTACTCTCTGTCCCTTCCAGGAACGGCCCCGATGTTTAGGCCCAAGGCTTCCACTTGCCAAACGTCCTTCCACTGACCGCTCGAAGGCCTGGCTCTGGTCGCCAAGAATGATGCCATCAGGGAGGAAATCACCACGGGCGGGACCTAGCAGTCTCGTCCACGGTGGAGCGGTACACAGCTGGCCGCCTGGGCCGGGATGTGCAGCTGGATCTTAGGATAGCATTAGCATCTGCATGAGCCGCAGCTTTAGCAAGCCCCATCCGGGGCAGGGGGGCTCTAGGTAGAGGGGCCAATGGGGAAGGGGCTGATGCTATTTGCTGAACATCCTCATTTCCTCATGCTTTCTTATGCTTTGTTGCTAGGGGATGATTCCGTGGGAATGAGAGGGATGTGTTCAAAAATGAAAGGGACGTAAAAAGAAAAGATTTAGGAAAAAAAATCTGATTTTTCAAAAGCAAATCCTAGAATCTGATGGCGTCACCTGAGGACAAGATTCTGAACTCAGCAGAGTGTAGGGTGACAAGGATTCAGTGGACCAAATAACTTCAAAACTGTCCTCCCCTTCAAGGACTCAGGAAGGGGAGAGGAGGCCAAATCCTATTTCAGATGCTCACTAGTTATATATACCAAGCAAGACTCCCTCTCTGAACATCACTTTGCTCATCTATAAAATAAGGGGGATGGTAGCCAAGGTAATTATTAAGATGAAATAATATATGTCAAAATTTTGCAAATCTTAGATGGTATACTACTGTCATAGCATCTCTTACAATTTAAGATTCACTAAGCTTTAGACTAAAGACTCAGGAAAAGGAGGGGAGTTCAAATCCTACCTCACTAGTTATATATATCAGGCAAGTCTCCCTCTCTGAATATCACTTTGCTCATCTATAAAATGGGGATGAAGGCATCCAAGGTTATTATTAAGATGAAATAATATATGTCAAAATGCTGCAAATCTTAAAATGGTGTTTTACTGTCATAGCATCTTTTACAACAATTTAAGATTCATTTTTAAATACTACCTCATTAGTTTTATATATATATATATATATATATATACCAAGCAAATTTCTGTCTCTGAACATCAGTTTGCTCATCTATAAAATGGGGATGATGATATTGAAGGTTATTAAGATGAAATAACATATATCAAAATTTTACAAACCTTAAAATGCTATATTGCTGTCATAGCATCTCCTACAACAATTTAAGATTCACTAACCTTTATCCTAAAGACTCAGGGAGGGGAGGGGAGTCAAATCCTATTTCACTAGTTACTTCACTAGACCAAGCAAGTCTCCTTCTCTGAACATCAGTTTGCTCATGTAAAAATGGTATCCAAGGTTATTATTAAGATGAAATAATATATGTGAAAATGTCGCAACTCTAAAAATGCTATATTAATGTCATAGCATCTTTTACAACAATTTAAGATTCAGTAATCTTTGTTAGTGGTTGGGAGGCACAATTTTTTTTTAATAGATGAAGAAACGTCACAGATTTTGCCAGTGTCATAGCTTGTAAGTATCAGCATCTAGGTTTCCCCACTCAAAGACAAGTGTTAATTCCCCATCAACAAGCTAAATGTGAGAAAATAATCTAATGCCGGCAACACTGACATGCTGCATTAATCACGTCTTGAAATGCAACGTGGAACCACAGATACTCTCAAATCCTGTTAATATTCATTTTGACCTTACACAAGCAAATGTACCCATCCTGGGGCCCTGAAAACATTCCAATTGCCTCTTACTCCCTAAGCCTTTTATTTCTGCACCAAGAACCCAAAAGCACTTTCCAGACTATTTTTTTTCTAGTTGGAGTGGTTGGCCAGCTCCATTCTTTGATGCCATTCCTGCTGACCATGCTGCCAAGGAGGCAGAAGTATATATATACACACATATACATATATATACATATATGTGTGTGTATAAATATATATATATATATATGTGTGTGTACAAATATATATACATATATTTATACATACACACACACATATATATATGAATGGGCATAAGTTAGTTTGAAAAAGACCCTGACTCAAAATGTAGCCTGTGTCATTTGGACTTTGAAGCGTGGAACTTTCTGGGACAACTAGGTAGCACAATGTAGAGGGCTGAGGATTCAGAGTCAGGAAAATCTGAGTTCAAATCCTGCCTCAGAGACTTCTTAGCTCTGTGACCTTGGATAAATTATAATCTTTGCCAAACAGGTCCTAAATTGTAAATTTCTGTAATTCTTCAATTGTAAAATGGGGATAATAACAGCACCTACCTCCCAGGATTGTTGAGAGGATTGAATGAGATTATACACACACAACACTCACATACCCACACACACACACACCCCATATATATATATATATATATATTTGGAGGATTGAATGAGATTATACATATACACACATATATATGTATATATATAATATATGTATGCATGTATACACTTATGTATATATATATATGTGTGTGTGTGTGTACAATGCTTGAAGCTAGCCATTAGTACTATAATTGTTGCAAACTTTAAAGTGTCTTGTAAATTCTAGCTATAATTATTAAATATTTGAGAAGCATATTTATATCCCACATGTCAGAAATGAATGAAAATTGGTCAAGACAAGGGGCTCTTATCCTGAGACCCATGGATAGATTTCAGGGGTTCTATGAATCTGAATGGGAAAATAAATTATGTCTTAATTCCCACTAACTTCTATCTGAAATGCGGTATTTCCTTCAATTATTTGAAAACTTTTTTTTTCTGAAGAAAGGTTCATAGGTTTTTGTTGACTGCTGAGGGGGAGAGGGGAGTAGATATCCAGGACATACAAAAACTTAAGGATCTTTGCCTTGGACTTTCCTGACATGGATGATGAGCAGAATATTCTTCCATAGAGAATCTCTAGAACATAAGCTTCTGGAGGACAAGAGCTGGTTAGTTTTTGTCTGTATCCCAACTGCTCCTCCACACTCCAAGCTTTGCACAGAGAGTGCTTTAGGATTGATTGTTGAATGTTATCTAGCCCAAACCTTCTCATTTTAGAAATCAGGAAACTAAAATGATTTGCCCTGTGCTGCACAGATAATGAATCTCAGAGTCAGGATTTCTAACTCCAGTTCCATGCTCTTCTCATTATACCGGGCCAAAATTGTCACTTCCTTAAAATATATCCTGATAACTCCTCACTGGTCTCCATAGGACAGGCTGTATCAGACTGGCCGTGGGCCAGTCAAGTGGACTGGATCCTGCTGGTTTTTGCAGCAGGAGGAACACAGCTCAGATCTCACCTCTAGCATGTGCAATCTTGGGCAAATAACAATCTCTCAGTTTCTGCCTCTTCATCTATAAAATGGGATGATCATAGCTATGGAACTTCCCTGGCCAGCTGCTGTACTTCCTTTAAGACACTAAAAATAATCTGCTTTACTATGAAAGGCAAGAGGGTACAGTGGACAGAGGGACAACCCAGAGTCACAATCACTTAATTCCTCAGAGTCACGGGTACCTCTGAGTGACTGAGAAGAAGCCCATCTGCATGGGTTTTCCCACTGGGAGTTTCATACATCAGTGAAATCACAGGTCTAACTTTTAGAAAGAAAGACTATATGATCTGGGTGGAAAGATCTGGGCCTCTGGCCTCGGAGACAGGACAACAGAGACTAGGGTGCTGCCTGTATGAAACTGAGAAAATCACCAAACTGAAGCTCTCAAGTCAATGACTAAATAAATGCTGTTCATCTATTGTAGAAGGAGCTTTCTCACCTGGAGCTCTCATCCTGAAGGATCCAAAGACCCAAAATTATGACAACAATAATTATTAGGTTATTTGAAATCAAACAAGGTAAAAGCTGTTCTTTATAATATGCTATTTCAGCCATAAAGGACAGGACTTTCACCTCTTTTACAAAAGAGGAGCCCTTCCCTTCAAACATTCTGGGCTGAGTCCCTACAGGAAGATGGCAGCCTCATCCCACGTGAGACCTGCCCCTCCTAGACAATCAGTATTCCTGAGGGGAGCCGGCAAGGACCTCCTTTTGGCTAATGGTTTGTGGCCATTTAACAAGAACAGGTCACTTCTCTGGAGATAGCTTCAAGTGAGGATGGATAGAAGACCATCCCCCAAAATGAGAGCAGGTAGCCAGCATGAAGCTGGGGCCTTCAGCCCTGCCAACTAGCATGGTTATTAGCAAAATGGAACTGGTATAAAAGTGGAACTTGCCTTAAAAGCCAAGAAAACCCCAAGTCCAAAACTAAGAATAATTTTGACATCAAACAAACAAGCTTGTGCAAAACAAACAGAGAAGAAAGACACCGAGGAAGAATAACTTCATAAATAGCCCAAGAGGCCTCTGGAAGCAAAAGCTTATAAAAAGTGTTTAGAGAAAGAAAAGAAATAAGGGGGATGGGAAGGAGGGCTGCTGCCTACAAACTTATATCTCCTATTAGCAGATGACTAAACCGGCACAGCTTGCTTGACCAAATTGCATTTATTAAAATATGTAGAAAAGCAGAATATTTCACTAAAAAGCCAAAGAAAATAACCTGATAATTGAGCCCGTAATCAGCTTACAGTAATAATACAGCTCTAGGGTTACAGCAATCCAATAGAACCCAGCTAATTGACATGGACTTAGGAGGCCAGGGAAAGTGAGGCTGCCAATCTAAGCCAAGACAGTCCCGGAAGCAGTTAAAAGTTTATAAGGTAAATCACCCACTAGAATAATGCCTGTTCCAAACTGAATCCCCGACAGAATCTTGCTGCCATTCATAAACCACAAGGGAGCTGGCAGAATCCACTGAGTGAATTACAACCTTGCTTTCTCTCTGGGGGCATCCATTATGCTATATATTACTGCCCAAAAATATACATCCAGTATTAGATAATCTCTCATCAACAAATTTCTTTTTATGCAGAATGAGCAGTCTACTTTGTCTCATTGTGCTGACTGAATACCAGCTGTCAAGAGTCTGCTTAAAACTAAAAAAGAGAGGGAGAAAGACTTATCACCTCTCAAAATGGCAAGATTTGCAAAGGGCTTGGGTTTTTGAAAAGTATCTTCTAGACACAGGCCATGTCAGGACAAGCTTGGGGTGTTGAATTCAAGTGTGGTTCCTTTTAATGTATAGGATACAGAAGTGGGTCCAATGAGATTCCAGAAAAACAAAACCCAGAAATAATCCTAATTACTGGTAGTGCTAAATCAAAACAGGGTCGAATCGAGAGTATTGAAATCTATAAAGACCAAACACCCTTCCAATGACACAAGATCACAATTTCCATAAAATAAAAATTCAAATAAATTATTCACACATCTTTCTATGTTGAGTTATTTCCAGTTTATCTCATATATATCTAACATACATAAGTTATTTGCATTTTCTCTTTCCTTTTAGATTGTGGACTCTTTGGTGGAAAAAAAAAAAAAAGGACTGTCTTTTGCCTTTCTTTGTATCCCCAGCCCAGTGCCTGGCACTTGGTGCTTAATAAATGTTCGTTGACGTTATTTGACTTAACATGAAAGATAAATATCGTCTCCTGGTGGAAGGGAACTGGAGACATTCTGGACCTGAACTCTAACTTGCTAAGTCCACAGGGCATTGCTCATGGATGGATAATATTATGTGAAAATTCTAAGAAGGGGAAAGAGAAATAAGCATATATAAAGCACCATACCCTATGTCCATGAGTAGCAAGAATAGGTAGGCTCCTACGATCTTGGATCAAGAATTATAAAGAACTTCAGAGGTCATTTCACTCCCCTAGTTTTAGAGATCAGGAAACCGAGGCCCATGATAGAGAAGAAGACTTCCTCAGTTAACCAACTGCTAGTACCTTCCCCTCTGAGATTGCCTTCTAAATTGTGAGTACCCAGTTATTTACTATCATCTCCCTTAATAAAATATAAGTACCCTGAGGACAGGAGCCATTTTTTGCCTTAGATTGTAAATACCAAACAGCACAGTGACTGGCTTAACAAATACATGGTACTTTGGTTGGTAAGTGACCAGCCCAAATTCATGGCAACAGAAAGTGGCAGGACCAAGATTTCAAAACCAGTATTATAGATATTTAAGACAAAGTGATAGTTAGCAAGATTTAAAGCATCAATCTACAACTGACCACATGCACCAAGTCTAAATCATGTAAAAATAGCCAGATGAAAAGTGGAAAAAATTCAATCCAACAAATGCCAATTGATTTCCTAATTATGAACAAGATCCTGAGGATTCAAAAGGGGAAAAGGAACGATTCCTCACCACCACCATGAAGTTTCCATTATACTAAAGAGAGAAATAATAATAGGTAGATTGATAAGCAATTTTTTTTTATTTTATTCTATCAGTAAATCTTCTTGATGTTTGGTGTATATAATCCCAAACAGTAGACTTTTCTGAGCATTATGGAGATAATGATAAACTAATCACTCTTCTCCTTTTCATCTGAACTCTCAGTGTCATATAGCTGGAGGCTGAAAGTTTTCATAGGAAATCAGAAAGTCCTGAGTTTAAACCCAACCTCAGACACTTATTAGCCATGTAACTTAGGCAAATTGTTCAACTCTATCCACCTCAATATTCTCTTCTGTAAAATGGGCATAATAATAGTACCTACTTCCCTGGATTGTAGAGAAGATAAATAAATGGGAGGACATATGTAAAGCAATTTGTAAAGCTTAACAGGCTAGATGAAAGTTAACTATTATTATTAATAATTATCAGAGTAATTATTATTAGACTGCCTTCTTGACCTAATCCACATTTTACATTTTTCATGACATCTGGGAGTACTAAAAGTTGTCTGGTAATTAATAACCAAAACAATATGAATCTTGGAAAAATCAATCCTTTGGGCATGAGGGAATTCAGAGAATTAAAAACCATGATACAGTCACTCTACAGAGTTACTCATAAACTATAGAGAGAATTTTAAACTAAAATTAATACTTTGAGTGTAAACAATACTGATTACCCCCCCCAAAAAAATCTAGTATTTTATAGCATGAGTGTGATTGTGGTCTCAATTTACCCGTGTATATGATGTGGCCTTCTTTTTAAAAGATGAATTGCTGCTGTTATTATTATATTTTCAGTAGAGAATAAGGCTATCAGTCAAAATCTGTTCTTTCCTAGAAATTATGGCTTACTTGGGTGATACCAATACTTTCAGCATTTCTAACTCTAAAAACACTACTCCAATAATTTTCAAAAATCAAATGGAATGGAGTTCTAAAAATAATAAACTAGAGCTTTTCATGTAAGCAGAGTTAAAAAACAAAGCTGCCAGAAATTTCACACTTGCCAGTTTAAAAAAAATATCAAATAATGGTGACAGGACTCTTAGCAGCCCAATGGAAACTGTCCACTGAGAAAATAAAACCCCTCTGAAATTAACTACTCATGGAATGCTATTCTCAAGTTAATTGTATATGCTTTGTACTTATGAGAGACCCAGAAAGATAATGGGAGGAGAAGGACTGAGAAGTCATGGAATAGCTTTTTTTTGAAAATAACAACCCAAAATAAAAAGACCCTACTTTTAAAAACAACTCCACCCCCAATCAAATGAAACTGGAGTTATAGCCAACATACATGTTTTGACTTTATTCTGTTCTTATCGAATTGTTCATCTCAGCAAACGCATTTATGCTATTTTAAAGAACTTTTCTTTACAAAAATGAATTTAAATCATCGAAATGTGATATCAAATATAAGAATGAAGGGCTGTAAGGAAAGAGGGTAGGGATGAAAGGGAAAGTCTTGTCTCCCTCCCCAAAAAAAGAGATCTGAGATATTTTGATTTTTAAGTGTTTTTTTCTATCTTTCTTTCTTTCTTTGTTAAATGTCTCACTTAACACACTGAGTAAATTATAGTTGAGAGACCAAGACTTATCTGGAAATCCTGCCTTTAGAAGTCTCGGGTTCATACCTGTCTTTCAAGCTCCCATGTTCAGCCCTAAGGATCGGAGTACAGACAAATAATCTTTCCCATTTCAGGTAAAGGGCTATGTTTGCTTGTGAGTTTTACAGGTGAGTTAAAGTAATTAGTGGTTAACAACCCCTCCCGATCAAGTGTCTCTGTCCATGTCTCAGTGGTAAATAATATGGCCCACAATGGGGGTGTACATCAGGTGATGAGTTATATCTATTCACCATTTGGCAGGTCCTATTCCTTGTGCAGAACAGAGTGAAACAACGGCCATGGGGAGCCCAGAGAACGAGTCCTATTAGCTTCCCACCTAGGCCAACATTTACAATATCAAAACTGGAAGGGACCTTCTGGTCTTAACCGGCTTTGAGAGAGAGAGACATATACACATGCATGCACACTCACCATGCTGCAGAGCTAACCAGATGTGACTGCCTGTACATGTGTGCGTGGGGGGTGGGGGGCGACCCGCACATCTGCTTTTGTTGTTTATGGATACACTTACTGGACCATGTAATGTCAACTTTACAATTAGGTCACTTGATATACATTCTGTTGCCCTGCATAGCTCTGGCCCCCACGAAAGGCAGAAGTTGAAAAGAAGTACTTTCAGGAATATTAGCTATAGGATCTGAAGGAGTCCATCTAAAAGGGTGTTTTATCTTTTCCTGATGAAGCATTTCACCCTGCACACCCTTTCAGAAAGCAGGCAGAAAATATTCATTGTTATCAGAACAACTGGTTGTTTTCTGCTGACGATAATAGACTTTAAAGGATGCCCTTCAAAGAGTACCAATAATCAAATTGAGAGATTATTGAAACCATAACAATACAGCTCATAATTAGGGATCAAGAGATATTGCTCTCTACCTCCTCCCTCCAAATCACTAATGAATTAAATAAACCCAAATAACAACACAAGTTTCAAGACTTGAAATCTAAGCTTACAGAAATAATAAATAAGTAAAAACCAAAATGTATCAAGACTTTCACTCTCAGAGCTAGATGATACTGATAATGAGCATGTAGTTACGTCTGCAGACAGTTTTCGGTTATCAGGAAATATACCGTCACAGATTTTATTATTTCATTGTTCAAATGTCTTTTGAATTCCTTAATTTAAGGAAGGATGTCATGATTCCTGGGGTTTTTTTATAAGAAACACAAAATATGTCATTTCCCAGCATCAAACCCATTACCTTTACTCAGAGTAGGTATTCGATAATTTTATCTGTGGATAATGACATCAATTTATAATATTGATCCAATGAGATTTCTATTCACACAGAACCTATGATGGCATTGTAAAGGCTTCAATTTCCTCTTAGTACTTTCCAATTTGTTTTCTAATATCAGAATGACTTATCTAACTAAATGTTGTTCTTTAAATATATGTTCAATTGGGTGAAATATAATTTTTATTTAATTTTACATTTTAGTGTCCATCCCATAAAGTTAAGACCAGAAAAACATCTAGGAGCTGATGAAATGGAACCCCAAAGCATGAGATCTTCAATAACACGTCAAATCTAGGTTTAGATCCTTATGAAAATGTATTGTGTCATTGCTGCTTAATGGCTTTTTATAGGGAACACCACCTAAGATATCTTCCTCTCATCAGGTTGGTTGATTTGCTTAAATCAAATTTGACTGGGTAACCATTTCAAGATAATCTCTGAAACTCACTCTATTTAAGTAACCATTGGGTTAAAACCAATAAATGATCCTCCATTGGTGCACAAGCTAACCTACCAATATACTAAATAAAGCACAAATGCACAGGAAGACCACCTGGACCTGGGGAGATGGGGGTGGGGGAGAGTGTTGGCTGTACTAAGCAGCAACCTTCATAACAACTTAACTAAGTGAGGATCGCCTTTCAGGCTCCCTACTTCAGTCATAGCTATTGAAGTAAGCCTGCCTATACAATCCTTCAAAGCTTTTGAAAGCACAAGAAAAACCAAGCATTCCAATTCAAGGAGGGAAGACGAATTTTTGTCTCTCTTTCCCCCCCAACACACACACACACACACACACACATACACACACACACACACACACACACAGAGTTTTAACTGAACTCCAAGAAAAAGCAAAATGTCAACTACGTCTCCATTTTTTTTTCTCACAAAAATATATGAAAAGGTAAAATGACATTCTGCACACAGCTCATGCTTCTCTCTGTCATTCATACTCTTGCATAGAACAAATATTAAGTTTCTTTGTTAGCAACTCTAATTTTCTCATCAATCCATCCTTGATTAGCTAAAAGCTTTATATTGGCTCCTCTGTGGGATGATGGGGGAGAGGGAAAAAATGAACACCAACAAATTACACATTATGAAAAGCTGCTTTCCAACCCCACTGGAATACAATAGGAGAAATGAAGGGAGATTCTCCTGACAATCGCCATAAACAATATCCCAAGCAGCTCCAAAAACTGGCTTGATTCTGCCTCTGCTGACTCTACCTCTTCCTCCTTCAGTAGAACAGGCAACAGGCCACAAGGGTCTATTGGGGCTCACTGTTATTTTTATTCTTCAGGCTTCGCTGGTACCTTAAAGCTCTCAGACAAAGTCCAGAAAAGTATTTACAACATACCTGATCATTTATCTGGCATGCAACGAGGTTGTGCTGTTCATAGCATCCAGCAAACTTGACGTACTTGAGCCAGCTCCCGACATCTGGTTGACTGGCATCTATGTAGTATTTCACATTGCAAAACTCATCTAATATCTAGGAAGAAGAAGAAGACAATCAATCTTTCCATTGCCATCCCAGCACGTTGCTGAAAATATAAATCATGTATCTCTAAATGAGGAAATGGTTAATTACTTAAAGACATTTCACTGAAATGTATGTTTCTCCAATGAATCTTTTATGGGAGGAGAAGGGGGAAGAGAAGAGAAGAAGGGAAGAGAAGTGATAGAATAAATTCAAATGAATATAGAAGGAACAAATCTTTAATGATAATACATTGATTTCTTTTTTTAAAAAAATGATAACCATTACAAAAATTGTATCCATTTTTTCAAAGCTCTGATTCCCTTGCTCTGCATGAATAAATGACAATGACTTTAAAACAATTAATTCTATCAAATTTGGTTTTATCACAAATAATACTGACCACTACTCGTTAACAATGCATCTTAAATAAACCATCACTTTTCCAGGTTTATATATTTTTATCATGGAAATGTAGATTTTGAAATTGGTTTTAATTTGAATTGATTTAATTAAATAAAGTTTAGAATAAAAGTTATTCATCTCCTTTGAATAGTCTGTTTTCCCCATTACACAATAGTTAGATCATACTTTTAATTGAAGCAAATTATAGGATTTGACTAATAATAGAACCTTTTATGCCAAAACAAAAACAAAAAAAAAAAGAAAGAAAGAAAGAAAAGGAAAAATCATGTAAGCACTCATGCAAAACATGGCAACTTAGTATTTTAACACAAACTAAGAAATGGTTCCAATTATGCAGATAATAAACAAATACAAATTATAAGCAAATGAAAACAGGCTATATGAAAATATCATCATACATTATTAATACTATATGACTAGATACAATTATTTAATCTTCAGACCTTTTTGTCTGGCCTAGAGTAGACAATATTGATCGTACTAAGAGAAACAAAATCACCAAGAGTAAAATTTCTGTCTATTTTAAATTCTTTAAACATTTTATTCTGCTTGATCTAATAAGTATACTATTTTTGAATTTTATAAAAGGAAATGTTTCATTACTCCTAGTCTTTTGAATGAATCAGTATGAATCCTGTCATTGTATACCAGAGAGTTAATACAAACTTGAGGAAGTTTCTCATCATATACTAAACAATATAGTCCAGATCTCAAATTAACTAATTAAAAGAGCACGGTGAGGGGGGAAGAGAAATTTGCTTTATCTGGGTCCCTATAAAGGTTAAAATAATCTAAAGTATATTTATCTAGCCCCAAAGCTGTTCTGCATAGAATTCAGGTAATCACCCAAAAGCAGCTCCAGGTCATTAACTCACCACAGACTTCAAGGGGACAAACCCCTAAGGCTTAGAGGGCAACAGATAGTAGGAATGAGGCTTTGACCATAAGGCAATTAAAGAGCAATGAATGAGTAGTCAAAAAAAAAAAAAAAAATTCTCAAATACAAGACTTAGTTTCTGGCTCTTAAAAAAATAGAAAGAAAAAGAAAGAAAAGAAAAAAGGTGACTTACAGTTCCTTCTGTGTACTCCTAACTAGCTATCCACCTACATAAAATTACATTTTTAAAAGATACAAACTTTAGGGCTATTTTCTTAAGCCCAAGTGAATGAATCTCCAGGGGTAAAGGGTGCTTCTAGCTAGCTTTGAAGTGTCACGTAAATATCAGCACCAATGCATATTCCAAAATAGTCACCGAAATTGTGTTAGGGATAGGTTTTTGTTTGGGGGAGGAGGGGCTAGCTCACCCTTGATATACATTTTTCCCAGAAATCATGGATTAGTGTCTCACGAAGGAAGTGGACCCAGGCAATGAAATGCAGTAGGAGTTACATTTTATATTTTCCGGGAGAGATGGAAAACTGTTGTTAATCTCAGTCAGAAAAGATTCAGGCCACTTCAATTTCAAGCCATTCCCGTACCCCCTTCCTTTTTTTTTAATTTTTATTTATTTTTTTCCACTGGGGGGGGGAGGTATTACATACACTTCACATAAAAATCCTACGTGTAATTTTATTCCGTGTTAACATTATTGCAATTGCCAGTCAACAGCAAATTAAGAACCTGAGCTCATTTCCAAAGGACGCCTTTATAAACATCTCAGGACCAGGATTATTATTATTTTTTTTTTCTGAGCATTCCCCCCCTCCCCCAAAGGCTTTCCGAACCTCAATCTCTCCCCTCCAAAGCTTAAGACTTAACTTTTCCAGAAACTTTTTCCCCCTTTCTTGTGAATGATTAACTTTTGACTCGTTAGCTTCTGCACCGGTATCCCCAACGCTTTAAGAGTCTAGCAAATCTTGAATTAAAAATTAAATTAAATTTAAATAAACATGCAGGGACGACTAATGTGCTGCTATTTCATCCACCACACTCCAGTGTTTTAGAAAAGCTGTCATGCTCCAAGAATAGGATTTTTTTTAATGCCTTTAGAAAGATTTGAGAGAAAGGCCCCTTTGCAAACAAGAAAGGGAAAAAGGGGGGTAGAGAAGAGAGAAAGGGGTGGAGGGAGGGGAGAGATCCCTACGATATCGCCCGCGGGTCCGAGAATAACTTTTTTTCGGTTAGCATTCGATCTTGGAAATGCAAGGCTGCAACTTGGGAAGGTGGAACTTGGCCGAAGAGAGCTCTCAAGAAGCAAAGTCGGTGCCAGGAATTCAGAGTGTTGGCAGCCACACCTTGTAGGACTCTCAGATGCAGGCACACGAGCTCGCGCACACACTTACTTACACACACACACACACACACACACACACACACACAGAACGAGTGATCTGGGGAGGAGGAGAGAGGGAGGGAAAAAAAGGAGAGAGGGAGGGAGGGAGAGGGAGAGAAGCTCAAGCAACAAGCAACGGGGAGACAGGGAACCCACCCTGCCCCAGAGACCAGCCCGGCTGCCCGAGACTTAGTAGAGCGCCGCGCGTCCTGAAGGAGGAACAAGGAAATCGGCAGCCTTAGCAACGTAGATAAGCCCTAGCTGCTGCTGCACTAGAAAGAGTTGGAAAAGAAGATAGAAAGGAGGGGAGGAGGGAGAGAGAGAGAGAGAAAGGGGGGAGGAAGAGGAGGGGGGGGAGAGAATGTCAGAAGTTACCAAACTAGGAACTCCGGGAAGATTTTTTTTTTTTAATTTGAAAGAAAGCTCTCTTACCTTAACATGTCTAAGGACTCAACTCCCAGCAATTAAAAAAAAAAAAAAAAAGGCAATCACAGAAGAGTAAAATAATAACAATAATGAGCCCTTAAGTTCTGGGCCAGCCGATCTTTCAGCCGATGACGAGCAGCGTTTCGAGATTAAAATAATCACTCCCCGGCTTCCACATGGGTCTCTCGGCTAACTTTAGTCGGTCTCTAGGAGCTGCCGTTCCCTTGGACCACGCGATCTCGTAGCTTAATCATCAGGCAACAATGTATCTTTTTTTTTTTGTAACCACCCGAAGTGAAGACTCGGCTCTCCTCTCTTCTGGGGAGGGGGGAGGGGTGTTTGGGTTGGGGGGGTAGGGAGGTTAGCAATATTTTTTTTTTGCTCCTTGCTTCCCCCTCCCCTCCTAAGCGTAGCTCCTACTGGTTCACATCACCTTCTTTTCTCACTTTCTCTGGCGCTTATCAGCCCGATGTGTAATGAAAGTTATCTGAGAACCACTAAAACTTCCACCTCTCTCTCCCAGTTTCAAAAAAAAAAAAAAAAAAAAGAAGAAGGGGGGATAAAAGGAAGGAGGTGGAGGGGGTGCTAGAGCCTCTGAAAAGATAGGGTGGGGGCTCGGGCTAGGGGAGACGGAAGTTAGTCACCCCTGCTTTTTTTTTTCTCTCCCCCAATCCGAGACCCTCACGGGATCGTCCCCCTATTTGCAACTCGGCGCTCAGCTGCCCGGGATTCTATTTCATGAACTGTCCCTTTAAAGAGGATCTGCTCGGCCATCCAGAAAGAGACGAGGGAGAGGGAGCCAGGGAGCTATCTCCCCCAGCTCCAAGTGATCGGAAGCCAGACAGAGGCTCCTCTTTCAGTAAATTTTTAAAGTGACAGCAGCCTCCTCTGGCGGGAGAGGTCACAAAAAGGTCGCCAAGACAGAAGTCCTATAGGGGAAGGCTGATTATGGATGCACCCTGCCCCTTAAAAAAAAAAAGAAAGAAAGAAAGAAAGAAAAAGAAAAAAAAAAAAAAGCATGTCGTTTTCGTCCGGGTAAACAACCAATAGGGAGATCTTGGAAGGCAGGATTTCTTTCCGCAGGGAAATCTCGTCTGTTTCAATGTTCTGAAAAGTACAAGTGTGAGTGCTTGTGTGTGTGTGTGTGTGTGTGTGTGTGTGTGTGTATGTGTGTGTGTGTGTGTGTGTTTGGGATAGGGATGGGCTGGGGGCGGCGGTAAGAGAAGGGTGGGGGAAAGGAAAGACTATACCTTGATGGGGGGGGTATTTGAATAAGGGGGGGTGAGGGTGTCTGAGCAGGGAGGGTGAGTGTAGATTGAAGATGGGTGTGTACAGAAAGGGGGGAGGGGAGGATGAGTCTGTGGGCGGCAGAGCTTCCTCTCACACTAAACACTCCAGAAAATCCTCACTTAGGGAAAATGAGGATTTCTGAGACGCGGAGCAAACAACGTCGGCTAAATTGTAGTAAAAAACCAAGTTGGCGTAGTCGGGGCTCCTTTCACTGAGTAAGCGGCAAAAGCACTTACGCTCTCCCTCAGATCTTTTCCCTCTTTTGATTTTAAGAACTAGAAGAAACGCTCGGTTTATTTATTTATTGTTGTTAAAGTATATTCTAAAAAGAAAAGAGAAGCGTAAACTAATGTACAATTTTCGTAAAATAAACCAAAAAAATCTTTCAAAACACTTGGGGAGGATGACAAGACCATCTGGTGAATTTTGATACTGTAAAAATAGATGGACCTTCCTAAATAGAATTAAGCTATATAATACCATCCTCTTGTGTTATTATACAATAAACGTGTTGCCTTGGGGGAATGCCATTATCTTATATCTAATTATTTACTAATATGTATGCCCACGTTTTATTTAAACAAATCCCACGGAAAGAATCTCTTTGGAATAAATAGCTTTGAAAAGGTCTCTGAGTTTACTTTTACACTAGGAGAATGAAGCAAAAATCCACGGGTCAGAACTCAATAATTTTAAATTACCAATTTCATTTTTAAGACTCAGTAAATGAGCAAATCCCGTCTCTTTCCTTGACTTAATAGCAGAAAAGCTTTAGAAAAAATATTAAGTGGCTCAATAAATGTCTTTTTTTTCTAGTGGGGGGGGTTAAGCACGTTCAACTTTATCTTTTATTACAAGGGCCACCCACTTATATTTTCGTGTATGTGTATTGTGTGTGTAATATCTCCAAACCGAAATGTCGATTTAAAAAATATTAATAATAAAAAGGAGGCGGAGGGGAAAGGCAGTGACAAGAGATGGAGATTAATTCGTTTCAGTGGCCAGTTATCTGTGACATTGAACTGTTATTTCAGATAATGGCTATTGTTCAAGGGAAAATCGCACAGCAGTGGTAGGTAGGACAGGAAAAATCCTTTGTAAATAACCTACAACCTGGTCCGAGATTCCCAGAGAGTCTGGTGCTTGGGAACCTCTAAGAGCCCCCGGTTTGCTGGCCATTGATTTCCTGCCCTTCCTCAACTTGTCCATTGTTGGAGCCTTTTTTTTAATTTAGCCATAAATTGGACCAGCTCGAGCTATGAGCTGTTCTATTTTCTTCCTGTCAGGATGAGGGATTTGTTTTATGATGCATTGTGTATTAAATACAAGTAATCTGGGGAACCGATTGCTTTCGACGGTGCGGCCTGATCAGGGGTCCTGATAACTGTTCCCCGCCCCGCCCCCCCTCTCCCCCCTTGACAAAGCTGACCTGAAAGAGAGGAAATGTGAGTGGGTAAACAAAAGGGTTTGGGGTATCAATAGCAGAGCCTGCCTAAATCAAAATTTCATGGAAAAGACTCTAAAGAGTCCTCCTCCCACCTCCAGCCTCTTCTCCCACCCTCTTTCATTTATTACTATTAGTATTATTATTTGGTTTAATATGAGGATGGAGGGGGAAGGCTGGGATTGCAGGCAAGGGGGCTGCGATGGGTGACGTTGCGAGCGCAAGCCGGTAGATGGCGATGTAACCCGGATTAATGGGAAGCCCGTGCAGGACCTTGCAGTAGCTTGGGTTGCAAAGGGAGAGCCTCGGCCCTCGCTGCCTTGCAGGTACTGGCCCTTGCCGGGAAGAAGCCAGCTCCTGGGGCCCCGCCGCTGCTCTTGTTGCCGCAGGAAGTCAGTGTTTCCCGGCCCTCCCAGCGCTCTACATCCCATAGTAGCGACTCCAGCATCTTACACCCCAGTTCTGCAAAGACTAAAGGGAAATATACAAGGGGAGGACTTGCACCTCTCTTCCCCTCCTCCCCCCCTCGCCCTACTTTTGGCTAATTTGACTATTTCAAGAAAGCCTCTAAATCCTTTCTCCTGCAGCCGGTCCTACGGGGACTATTTCTAAGCACCCTTTTCTCCCAACACAACCCAAAGAGACAACAGTCCAAAGCCGACTCTCCCTTATACCTGGGCCAGGAGCACAAGTAATTTATCTGGAGCTAGAAGGCTTTTGAACTGATTTGGTACCAGTTGGATTTTCCAGCTGCAAATAATGAAAGAAGAGGCTTTAGAATTCGGGAGGTCTCTGGCAGAGGAGAGAAAACGTGGCACTTGTCTCTCTCCCTTCCCATCTATTAATTGATTGCCTCTCTTAATCCCTATTAATAGATTTTTCAGGGCATTCATTTCATATTTCGGTCATATTTCAAAGAATCACAATTTGGAAGTTGCAAAACACCTTTGATAATGCAAAAATAATTGTGAAGTTGCAAAGCATCTTTGAGATAATTCAAAGAATCTAAATTTTGAAGTTGCAAAGCACCTTTGAGATAATGCAAAAAAACCCATAATTTTGAAGTTGCAAAGCACCTTTGAGATAATTCAAAGAATCATAATTTTGAAGTTGCAAAAGCACCTTTGAGATAATGCAAAAAAAACATAATTTTGAAGGTGTAAAACACCTTTGAGATAATGCAAAGAGTCATAATTTTCAAGTTGCAAAGCACCTTTGAGATAATTCAAAGAATCAAAATTTTCAAGCTGCAAAGCATCTTTGGGATAATTCAAAAAATCACAATTTTCAATTTGCAAAGCACCTTTGAGATAATTCCAAAAAATCATAATTATGAAGTTGCAAAAGCACCTTTGAGATAATGCAAAAAATCCTAATTTTGAAGCTGCAAAGCACCTTTGAGATAATAAAGTGAACAGACATTCTTAACCTTCTTTAAACCAGGGATCCCTTTGGAAACCTGCTGAAGCTAGGGATCCTTTTCTCAGAATAATGTTTTTAATGACATAATATTACAAAGGAAACCAGAGATTACTGAAAATAAAGATGTCATTTTTCCCCATCCAAGCTCACAATTCCTGATATCAATGCATGAGACTGGGGATCCCAGATTAAGAACCTCCTGATCCAGTCAAATTTGAGACAGAGAATTGACTGGTCCCAAGATGACATAAGTAGTAATAGGTAGAGCACGGGATTAAGCCTAGATGAATAACTAAATTGGAAGCAAGGCCCCATTCTTCTGACTTGGTCTGGAACCCCTAGAGAAGCTGATGAAACCCCTTTACAATTGCAAGAAGCCTCTGGTCATTTTAATGAGTGATCTTTCGGGAGAATATATGGAGCCACTGACCCATCTCAACTCATCAGAAGGGAGAGGGGAAGGAAAGTGTTTTGGGGGCTTTCCCCCCTTTCCTTTTTCCCCCCTCCCCTTCCCCAAGGGGCCAACTTTCTTTTCCAGTTAGCTTGCTTTTCTTTAGAAGGTTTCTAAAACAATAAATAAATAAAAGGAGCCAAATACCACCACCAATTCCCTCTATTCCTTGGGATTTCTGGTGAAATCTGTTTACCGTAGTTCCCGGTTACAAATTAATCTAGAAAAGCTGCTGTCTAGCAGCAGCAATCAGTCACATGCATGCTTTGTGGTGTTTAGCCCTGCCCTTCAAATGGGCTATTAAAAATAATGGTTTTACTATAATCTCAAACCAGCTTTAATTCACAAACAAGTATCAGGACAGATGATCTAAATATTAAGGGGCTACAACATGAGGACATGTTCTAGCTCCTTACATGAGAACATGTAACTAATGAATAGAACTTTGGAATGCACAAAGCGGGGAGGGAGCATCTCTTTTTAGTATTTATTGGAAAGAATAAGTTTTTTTTTTCATTAACTCTCCAAAAGATACGATTGTTTCTATTAATTCTTATTTACAATGAATAGACATCCCAGAACTGAGAGGCCAGGAGATCAGAGACTGCAGTTTGAGTGTGAGCTGATATATTCCCTGGGAGCTGTAAAGATCCCCTTTGGCTGATGGCAGGGGTGGGGTGGGAGAGGTTAATGTGTTTGCTTCCTGGTTTGAAAAGGGCATAAACCCTCCTCGGGCCCTTTCCTTCCTCCCCAACCTCCCCACCCCCAGCTGCCTGAACCGGGGGATCTTTAAGAGGCCCCAAGATTTCTAATAAGGCCACTTGGTCTGCCTTCATTTTTCCATTGTTTATTTAAAATAAGTCAATATATTAGTTAAAGGGGTAAGAAGTTAGTGCTCCAGTCTTCAAGTGATTCCCAAAAGGGTGTAAGCTGATGCCTCTTTTAAGCCTTTAACTTCATGGTCGTCCCAGAAGTAAAAGTTCTCCTAATGGAGACCCTGTGGGCATGGTGCATTCCAGGACATCATTAAAGCAAAGGAAAGCAGCCCAGCCAAAGCCAGATGAAATAACTGCACTGTCCACTTTTAATAGGCTTCCTGTGGACAAACAGCACTGGAACACTCTACAGAGGACAATATTTAAACCTAAGACAACTTGCTGGCAGTTTTCAGTACCATAAATGTAATAAAGTATGTTCCCATTCGCCCTGACATTATGTTTTTAGTTTATAGGGAAAGGCACTTCATAACCCCAGCCTAAAGGGGAGTTAGCTTAATTCTGCAGCATTAGGTTTCTAAAGGTGACTAAACACATACTGAGCTCCAGCCGACTTATTTTAAACACATTTTTTTCTTTCATTCTCTTTTTCTTTTTTTTTTCTTTCTTTTTTTCTTTTCTTTTCTTTTTTTGAGCTAGCAGAAGGGGCACTTTACATTTCTCCAGCAAAGGCCCAAGCATCCCAGATGCTTTTCAACCCCATCTCAAATAGGAAAGCTGGAGGAAGAGGAAGATGAAATAAACAGAGAAATTGACATTTTCTTGTGCAATAACTGCCCGTTAATTAAATTAGTTTTGTGTAGGGATATTGACTCGTTATAAAAAGTCAATGCTTCTTTTTACTGTTCATCATGGAGTTTTGCCAAATCTCATCTAACCATAGTGGAGACAGGGAAAAGTAGAGAGATGCCTTTAGGATGGGGGAGATTTTCTTAGGAGTTCACCCAAGGAGATAATTCTTCAGGGGTATTTCTTCACTAAAACTCTTGTTCTCTTCACTTTCCCTCCCTCTCCCCACATCATGATACCCAAGACTTCAAATTTATTTTCCCTATGCCCCTCCTTTTTTTTTCTTTCCTAGACAATCATAGTAATAAAAGATAAAGTTAAGATCGGGGAGTTAGGTCAGCTCTATTATAAGGTTGAGGGTTTTTGTTTTTAGTTTTTAACTAGGGGAGCATTTCATTAGATATGTATTCTTCCCTTGATGGTGAATTTTATAAAGCAGAGTTGGGGGGGGGAATGAGAGAAAGGAGAGAGACAAAGACAGAGAAATCCAGCAAAATAATCCTACATACTGTGAATTTACAAACAAAAATGAACTGAAAAGTCTCCTACATCAATACAAATCATCATGGCTGGGCAATTCTTCAATCCCCATCATAGTTTGATGGACCCCAGTTTGGTTTTTGTGTGTGTGTGTGTGTGTGTGTGTGTGTGTTTTCCCCATAGCCAAAAAGCTGTTAAAAAGGAGAAGAGGAAATTAAAGGTAAAAAAAAATGTAAATAAAAAATTTCCCTTGGTCTGGAAATGGGCCCGACTGAAAGCATGTTAATCTCCACCTCGGTAATTTGGTTCTCCAGGAGAAGACAGAAGCCCTGCTGCTGGGCCCTACACTTCATAAATCACATCTTTATGTGGACAAGGTCACGGCACCTAACAGCTCAGACATGGGCCTTTTCAGAGGCTCGCAGGACTCAGGCATGTTTATTCTCCTGCACAGATCTCCGAGGAGTAGTCCAGCACGCTTCTAATTACTTTTGATTATTTTCATTTGCTGGGGTCAGTCTGGCTTGCCAGGACTGCTGGAGGGTTGATTTCCTACAAATCTTGATGTCTTTGTGGGACAGCACTGTGTGCTTTCAGAATTAGCACCCCATTATTGTACCCTACAGCTAGGAATCACTTTTAATAGACACTATGTTATAAAGGTTTCCCTAGTGATCCATTGATGATGTCCTTTCTTAATTAACTATATCAGAGTAATTGTCATCAATCAGGCAATTTAATCTTTTTTTTGATGCATACAATTTTCAACAATTATGGACTCAGAGATCCAAAAATCACCGTGATATACAAATGGCATCAATAAAACTTTTTTTTAATGTGTGTTTGGAAAGTAAATTTGGGCAGAAGGAAAGTGATTTCTTTGTTTTTCCCTTGACTATAAATGTACTTAATAATTGACTCCCTTTTCTTTTTTGAAACTGAGATGAAATACTTTAGTGAGACAATGGCTCTCCAGAATAGATTACAATTCTCAACTCAAAATAATACAAATAAATTTGGATTTATTTTCTAAATGCCAATTAAGCTTGCTACATCTGAGTATTTTTCATTAGACTAAGTTGATATAGTCCATGACTTAAACTAATATGTTGAATAGCACAAAGCATAAATGGAAAAGTTTTGACAAAACCCTAAATATTCAATGAATGACATAAAATTAGATTTTTGGAAGAAATCAAAAGATCTCCTAAAAGACTACCACAGTTCTATTGGTGTTTATATGTGTACACATGGAGTTCTTTATGTTAAAGAGAACACCTCGGAAATAAGGTAAGTAAATTTTAGCCATTTCACCAAAGAAAGGCGACAATTTTGCAACACGTCATCAGCCTGACTACTGAGACAAAGAATATTCTTGGACTAGAAGCTACAACTTAGAATGTCGAGTTCATTTGTGCTTTTTAAAGACTCATGGCTCAGGTGGGATGCCTGCCCTGTCTCCCTATAAAGCGGCCAGTTGCTCCTTTTCCCTCACATCTGGACCTTGATATTAACGTAGGAAATTCCTTCTGGGATTAATTGTCCCTCAATGAGATTAATTAACTCTTCTGGATGTCATTTAATATGTTACTCTTTGGAGCACTCTCAATGGTTCCTGGGTCAGCCAACCACACTGTGTGACCCTGGAACATCATTTAATCAAGTGGCGTCTCCTCCATTCTTCTCACTGTCTGGAGGCAGGAGCACCAAATTCAGAGGACTCCTCATCCTGGCTCCACCACTGACTGTGCACTTTGGGGACAAGCCATTTAACCTACAGCTCTGTTTTCATCTAAAATCCAAAATATAAACCTAATAGCATTGTTAAGAAAATAAACAATGTATTTATGGTGGGAAAGTTCTTTGAGTTTGTGGCCACAAGCCAATATTTATTGTTTTCATGTCTATATGTATTCACAAAGGGGAAGGAATAGAAAAAGTTTTGGAAATACCAGAGTAAAAGGTACTTTTCACGCCCTGTACCAATGCCTGTTGGCCTAATCCTCACCCTGACCTGGCGAAGAGAAGAATTTTAAGAAAAATGTTTTCATTTCTTCAAGCTGTGCTAGCCCCAAAGATGTCAGTCTGAGTCTGGCCTGCTGCTGGGCTTCCTCTGTCCCACCTACAGCATTCTCTGCCAATCAGTAAAAGGAAGTCTTAAAGAGATTCAATACCAGTGGGGGCAGGGAGTTGGGAAGGACTTAGTACCTTCTAATCAAGAGAGATAGCAGAGAATCCCAAAGGATCCTGGGAGAATCCCCAAAAAGGCATTTCTAAAACTTCTATAGGAATCTGGAACATATAGAAAGACCACATGGAATATTGGACAGAAGTGGGGACTTGAAGTTGAGATCAAGTCTTAAATCCCACTTCATACAATGATCACCTGTGTTACTTTCAAAAAAGTCATCTAACTTTCATAACTTGAATTACGCAGCTGTAAAATAGGGTGGAGTGGGGAGGACCTCACGGCTTAGTGATAATACTTTTAAATTTATGATAATTATGACTACCTTCGGATCTCTTTGCTAGTTTTAAAGACTTTTATGAGAGAAAAGAATGTTTTTTTTTTTTAAAAAAAACAGCCCTTTTAGAAAATTTTACCCCTTACATTTGTACTCTTTGAGACTCAAGAAGTAATTCAGAGCTTTCCCCTTAATGCTATTTTGTAGATCTATTTGTGAATATTGCACTAAATTATCATGATTGCTAGTTATTAATTATATAATTATTATAACCATTTGGTTCCCTTCCAAAAAATTTCTATAGATGGCAACAGCATCTTCCCACCTAGACTCTATGTTCCAGTTATCATGATTACTAGTCATTAATTATGTAATTATTATAACCATTTGGTTCCCCTCCAAAAAAATTTCTATAGATGGTAACAACATCCTCCCACTAACCTAGACTCCATATTCCAGTTATCTTTCTCCCTTGTTCTTCAGTCCCAAATTATTAGTCATCAAATTTTCCTTCTTCTCCCCTGTCTCCATTCAAGGCTCAGTTTTGAAGCCATCTCTTCTATGGTACAATGGTGGGAATACAGAGGAGTGCTGGCTCTGATGTCAGAAGGTGAGTTCAAATCTTTACTCTGACCTTGAACAAATCAGTGAACGCCTCTAGACCTCAGTTTCCACACTTGTAAAAATGGAATCGATGCTATGATTTTATGAGTCATTCATTCATTCAATCAACATACTATGCTCCAGATACTAGGTTAAGTACTGGAGATATGAAAAGAGGCAAGATGCTTCCTCCATTTGTCCTGAAATCGACTTCAAAGTTACCTTGTATTTCTTAGGACAGGGAAGGAAATTGTAGGATGGAGGAGCCCCAAGAAGATATAAGCCCTCTGAGGCCGGGGATTATTTTTATTTTTTATTTTTATTTTTATTTTTTTATTTTTATTTATGTATTTATTTATTTTTTGCTGAGGCAATTGGGGTTAAGTGACTTGCCCAGGGTCACCTAGCTAGGAAGTGTTAAGTATCTTGATTCCAGATTTGAACTTAGGTCTTCCTGACTTCAGGGCTGGTGTTCTATCTACTTCATCTTTCTATCTCCAACAGAGCCCAGAATAGTACTTTGCCCCTAGTGGGGCAAAGAGAGAGAGTAAGAGTTTGGAAAGACACGGTAAAATGACCTCCAAAGTCCAGTAAATCAAGTGAGGTTAAAACCTGAGAAGGAAGATTTGTCAGAAAAGGGAGAAAGATTTGGAAGTTGGTAGTAAAACCCAACCGTCTTCCTAGAATCACAGGATGATGGATTTAAATATGGAAAGCTGAGTCAAAATCCTTCATTTTATAGATGAGGAAATTGAGACACAGGTCAAATCATTGGTCCAGAGCCATAGAGCTAGGCCTTCCTGACTCCTAGACTACAACCCCATCCAGGAAGAAAAATAACTTGGCAGCACTTTGAAAGATGGATTGGAATAGGAAGAAATTGGCATTAGGAAGTCCATTTAGGAAGTTTTAGAATCCTTAGTAAAGTAATAAGTGCCAGAACTAGGTAGGGCAATGGTAAAGGAGGGAACAGTAGAAAAATATTATAGAGGGACAACACTGGTTGAACTTGACAACTTATTGGCTACTGGGGGTTTGAGCAAGGGAATGATCAACAATGACAGCAACCTTCACAGTTGGATGCCTGGGGAAATGGTGGTGCCATCAAAAGAAACCAGGAAATTATAGGGAAATGAGAGATGTGCTTGTTAGTTTGGTGGAGAGTGCTGGGATCGATGGACAGCAGTCAACGGATGAAGACATGGCATGAATTTGGAGCCGATTTTAGAATCAATTGAGTCATATCTCTAATGCAAGATGACTCTGGGATCCTGGAGAAGATATGGTGTAATCCCTATGTTCCACAGGCAATTCTATAAAAATAAAAATGACAGGTGGATAACTGATCTTGCATGGAGAAAATTATAGGACCAAAACAAAAACATCATTGAATAAAGAAAGATGCATTTAGAAATCTATCCATTCTTGTGTCATGACTGAGCAAATGAGAAGAATTAAACAAGTAAAAGCACTTTCAATAATAGAGAACCTGAAAGTAACACTGACAATCAATAAGCATTTATTAAATGCCTATTGTGTGCTAAGAGCTGGGGATAAAAAAGAGGCAAAATACAGTTTCTGCCCACAAGGAGCTTAAAAATCTAATGGGCACATACAGCTCTTTGAGTTTTATTTCCTATAACTTTGAGATATTCAACCAAATAACCATATAAGGAATGTCTTGTTTATCCATTTCTATATAAGGCCCAATTTTTGCCCTTAAATAGTTGAGTCTTGTTAGGGAGCCAAGAGTAACATGCATGTTGAAGCTTCCAGTTATGGCAGACCAAACTTCTATGCTCTCAATTCTGATATTCTTTCCCTCTGAGCCAACCTTATATTTTTCTACAAAAGGACTTGCAGGTCCCAGAATCATAGATTTAGAGGTCAAAGGAGATGTCAAAGCCAACAGATCCAATCCTGTAATTTTAAAGTTGAGGAAATCAGAACCCAGAGAAAGAATGCAATTTGCCTAGATCAAACAGGTAATGAGACACAACCACATTTGAACTCAGATCCTCCTACTAAAAATCCAGGCCTTGTTTCCATTGAGCAGCCTTGGAGAGCAGGTTCGGCTCTAAGAAATGCTTTTGTTTCTAGAGACAACTTTGACTTTATAAGATTTAGAAGTAGAAAGAACATTAGGGTAACAATCATCTGGTCCCAACCTCTGTGTTAGAAATAAAGTCCAGGTCATAGAGATCCTAAGGTTTTTTGTTTTTGTTTTTTTTTTTTTTTTGGTTGGTGGTGGATTTTTTTTTTGTTCAAGGCAATTAGGGTTAAGTGACTTGCCCAGGGTCATAGAGCTAGTAAGTATTAAGTATTTGAGGTGACATTTGAACTCAGGGCCATCATGACTTCAGTGCTGATACAGCCATTTAGCTCCCCCAAGTCCTAATGGTTCAAATTCAGGTCTTCTGACTCCAACCCAGTACCATTTCCACAGTATCCTATTGCCTTAATGGATACCCTTTTAAGGCACAGATAGCCAAACTTTCTATTTTGTTTTGAAAACCCAGTAGCTCTAAGTCTTGGTCAACTGATCAAATGATTCAGTCTTCAGCGAATTCACAACAAAGTCACAAAAAGATGGCCAAGCATATGATAATCTTTGCCCCCCCTTTTTTAACCATCTAATATTCTACCACAAGAACTTTACTGAGGAGGATGTTATTATTGGGATCTACTGAGCATCAATCCAGAGGCTGCAGAAATGTTCTCCTTCCTCATTTTTGCCTCTTGGAAACCCAAATTTTTTTTCAAATCTCAGTGAAATATCCCTTTCTAAATTAGGCATTTCTTGATTGCCCATTAAAGTGATCTCCCCTCCTCCCATATTAGTTTCTCCATCTTTTATATTTGATTATCTGTATATAAATTGTTTTCCTAGGGCAGGATGCAAGTTTATTTAGAGCAGTAATTGTCTTCCTCCTACCTCAGCCCTCTCCCCAGTCTTCTTTGTACCTATCCCTGGAGTAGCACTACCTGGTTCATAATAAATAATAACAATAACGTAGAATTTATATAGCATTTTAATGTTTACGAAAAGCTTCACAAATGTCATCTCATTTGGTCTTCACAACCACCCTAAAGAGTAAGTGCTGTTATTATCCCCATTTTATATTTGGGGAAACTGAGGCAGACAGGCCAAGTAACTTGCTCACGAGCACATAGCCAATAAGTGTCTAAAACCAAATTTAAATTCAGGCCTTGCTGACTAGGTCTGGTGTTCTCTCCATAAATATCTTGATAAATACTTTTTAAACAAATGAACAATTTTTAAAATCAACATTTCTCAAAATTATTTTTAAAACTCTCCTATTTAGAGGTTTCTAAATAAATAGGATCTGGCATATTTTATTCCATTCATTTTACAGGAGAAAAAGCAACTGAGCTTAACAATGACTAAGTTACTAATTTGTGTGTTCCCTGCTTTTCCAGTCCCAGGCATTAGATTCATGGGTGATAACGGACCACGGCTATCTAAACTCTAAACTAAGTGGAAATAAAATCAGATGGCATATGATATAACAGGAATTCGATTTTCAGATAAACCACAAACCTTGATGAACTCCTCTTGTTCCAGCTGAATTAACTCATCATGCTGAGAAACAGAATATTCCACAAGAAGAGGCTAGAAGGGATTGTAGAATCACAATCTTTTCCCCTCTCAACCTTAATCCTGCCTCAAGGACTGATTTATTCTTGATCTACTATGAGAAAAGAAGGACTTCACTGAGGAGAAACTAAGAATCAGCCAGAACTCCAGAATGGTTGTTCCAATATAAAGCTAGACCACCGTAGCTTTGAAATATCACCAAGGTCTAATGATGACATCTCCTTTGAAGGATTATTAGGAGAAACTCAATAATGTTAACTTCTCATTGATGACTTTGTGGTAGAGAGTGCTCCTTTTCTCTGGTGACAATCCTTGGAATCCTATTTCATTAGGTCAATGAGTGTATCTAGACATGTTAAACACACTCACAGACCACAGAGAAGGCTGATAATGTATTTAATGTGCATCACATCCTGTAATATATATCAATTGGTAAAATGTCAGAAAATCCACCTAATTGTAAAATACTAATATAACACCAGTAATACAATGAAAATACACCCATTGATTTCAGCCAAGGCTGGGAGTGTATCTTTGCTGTAGGTTTAGGGAGTCAATTCTTCAACTTCAAATAAAATCCCATTGCATCCTGTCTGCAAACTCTAAAATTAAGTATTGGTCATTTTCCGACATGCAGATTCTCAAAGGCATTTGTGTTTTGGCAGGTAATCCTTGGCTAGAAAACAATTTGCGGCCTTATAATGTAGCACCTGACTAGGAGCAGGATTACTGCTAGCTAGAATAGGAAGGGGAATATTGGAGAGAGAAGGAGGAGAGAGGAATAGGATGCTGTCTTGGCACTATATGCCAAAGGGATCTTAATTTGTCTCCTTTCAAATAGCCAGGCTGTGGAAAAGATTTAAATGAAATTTATGATAGTAATACCTCTAGGAGAGCATGGTAGAATAGATAGATCAGGAAGACCTAAGTGCAAATCCTGCCTTTGACATACTGGCTATATGACCACAAGCCAATCAACTCAACAAAATTCAAAGACTTTCTAAAGTCCAGAGTTATTTCTGGCTTTCATCTGTAGGGACAACTCATCCTCCATCATCAGTTTCCAGAGCAATAAAATCATAAGTGGTATCATCCCTATCATTAACTCACATTTATATATCACTTGAAGGGTTGCAAAGTGCTTTATATCTATTATCTCTGATCAGTGAGTGGTCATTATCATTTCACAAATGAGATAACTGAGAGTGGGAGGTCTCTGTGACTCAAAGCCCAGGGCTTTATCCATGAGGTCATGTCATCTCTCAATTTATAGGAAAAGAAACTGTAATATCTCGATGAAATACACTCCCCAGTGAGAAAACTGCCAATGGTGGTAGCCACCTTCTTTCTTAGTGAGTTGCCTAGGGTATTGAGATGGGAACAAAGGTTTTCTTGGCATCAAGTCTTTAAAAAAAATATTGTTCACTTTTACATGGTTCCCATTTCTAGCAACTTGATTAAATTAAAATTAAGAATGCAAGATTAGGAACATTAAGAACAGCTAGAGATCCTAGATTCTTATCTCCTCTTTCATTGTGAAATTATGGAGAAATAAGGCCAAAAGTCAGAGACTTGAGTTCAAATCTAGCTTTGGACACACACTAGCTGTGTGACCTGGGCAAGTCAGCTAACTTCTGTCTGCCTCAGTTTCGCTAACTTCTATCTGCCTCAATTTCCTCATCTATAAAATGGGGATAACAGCACCTATTTCTCAGAGTTATTATAAAAAATCAAATGAGATCATATTGATAAAATACTTGATATAATACCTGGCACATCACAAATGCTCAGTACAGGCTTTCCTTTCCCTTCTTTCTCCTTCTCTTTTCTTCCTTTGTCCCTCCCTCTTTACTCTTTCCTTCCTTTTTTACTCTTTCTTCCTTCCTCTTTCCTTCTTCCTTCCTCTCTCATCCTTTTTTCTTCTCTTCTTTCTTTTCTCCTTTCCTTTTCTCCCTCCCTATTTCTTTTCCTCCCTCTTCCTTCCTTCCCTCCTTTCCCACTTCTCCTTCCCTACTTTTTTTTTCTTTTCTTCCAAGTCTTATATATCTTGGAGCACAGACCCTTATCTATTGCCAGTATTCAGTCGATATTGTTGAATAGATCCAGGAAAGTAGTCTGAACTCCACATTTTAGTCATGTTCAACATCCCTCCCCTTAAACTTATTCTGTTTTGCTCTAGGTAGAATTTTTAATATTAATATTAACATGAGGCTACAACTTTTACACATTCACTATGATTTGTATGTGAGAAAATGAAGCACCTCTTTCAAAAAAAAATCCCTTCTCATAGATACATTCATCTGTTCAGAGAGGTAGCAGTTGCCATTTCTGAGGACCTGGGAAAGAAATACCAGGGAGCCTCAGGAAAGGACCAAAAGGAGGCTAGAAGTGTCATTTCCCATGATGACTTCATGATAAGCTAGTAACTTGGGGAGGACAGGAGGGGTGGAGGAGTTAAGATGGAATCTTTTCCCTAGTGGAAATTCCCATAGCTAGGCAGAGAAGAGAAAAGGAAATACACAAAGAGAAAGAAAAAGCTCTATTATGCCCTCAGAAGTTCACAGAAGGATCATAAAATAAAATAAAATAAGAGTGGGGCCAAAAGTAAATCTGAGCAACTTTTGACTTTGGGGCAGAAATTGGTGATCAAGGATACTTCCTCCTGTTTAGAAAAAGCAACAGTAAAAATGGATTCTATGTTCACTTGAGTGAATTGCAATTAGACAATAATTTTAACAAGGCAAGAATTTTAAGAGTTATAAATCTCTTAGCTTATAGAAATTCATCTCACATGGAACAAAGGTAGAAGGAGGTGGAAAATAATAACTTTATTTCCATTTGTTCCACAATAATAATACTAATAATATTGCTACTGCTGTTGCGGGGACTATTGCTGTTCAGCTACTGCTACTAGTTAATCACTATTACTGCTGCTACTATTGCTACTTAGTTACCATTATTATTGCTAGCTGCTGCAATAACTGCTACTACTTAGCTACTACTGCTATTCTTGCTGATGCAACTATTGCTACTACTTAGTCACTATTATTGCTGCTGCTATTGCTACTTAGTTACTATTATTACTTCCAGCGCAGGTGCAATGACTGCTACTACTTAGCTACTACTGCTACAGCTACTATTGCTGATGCAACTACTGCTACTACTTAGTCACTATTACTACTGCTGCTACTGCTACTTAGTTACCACTACTAGTGCTGGTAGTACTGCTACTACTTAGCTACTGCTGCAGCTACCATTGCCGCTGCTGCTGTTCCTATCAACTAGCATTTGTATAGCATTTTAAGACTTATACTTCTTCATTTGAACCTAACAACTCTGTAAGGTAGACACAATTGTCATTTCCATTTTACAGATGAGGTTGAGTCTGCTGAGGTCCAGGAATTACACAGAATAAGGTTTTTCATTTAAAAAATAGAATTATGAATGAAGAAAAATGTATTGAAATATATTTATGAAAATATTTTTTAAAAGCAAATTCAGGGGTAGCAAGGTGGCGCAGTGCTTAGAGCACCAGCCCTGAATTTCAAATCTGGTCTCAGACACTTAACACTTCCTAGCTGTGTGACCCTAGGCAAGTCACTTAACCCAAATTGCCTCCTCAGCAAAAAAAAAAAAAAAAAAAAAAAAAAGCAAATTCAGGGTCCCAAAGTTAAGAACCCTTGCTCCAGAGCTGTGCAAAGATTGGAGAGTCTAAACAACAAAGGCAAACAGAGGTCAAGTGATTTGTCCGGTATTACACATCTAGGAAGTATCTGATATAAAATTTGAACTCAAGGATTTCTGAGTTCTCTACTTACTGTTCCACTTGGCTCCTTGAGAACAGGGATAATCTTTTACCTTTCTTTGTATCCCCATCACTTGGCACTTTAAAGGCACTTACTGAATACTCATTGACTTATTGACCAACGTTACTGTCTTTTTTACCTTACACCATACAACTAAATGATTTTTGAGGTTCCTTACAACTCTGAAAATTCTATATTACTTATATTCACCACCAAATAGATTAATAAGAGGTTTCTGACTGTGTCCTGTATTCTATAGCCTCCATACTTTTGCTCCTACCGTCCCATCTTCTTGGGATACCTTTACTAAGCTTTGTCACTGCCCAAAATTTTAAATTTCTTTTAAAGCTTAGTTTGAACATTACCTCTTTGATAAAGTCTGCTCTTCACCCCTACAGATGATTTCTTTCTCTTCTGAACCCCAAGAATACTTTGTAGTTTTCTTTTAGCATTTACTATCCTTTAGAATCTTAGAGTTGTATTTGTCTCTTACCCCTACTTCTCAATTATAAATTTCTTGAGGTAGTGACTATGTCTTCTTTACATTTGTTTCCTTTGCACCTAGCACCATGGTTTACAAATGTTAAAGACCTAAGAAATATTTACCAAGTTAAGATATTGAAAATAAGAGAAGAATAAAACTTCCTGACGTATTTTAGGGCAAACCAAAGGATTTAGAATTTTGATTAGAGCTGTGGATGTATTTTTTCCTTATAGGCATATGCTTACCCTGGCTGGTTTTTGCTCTACTGTTTAAAGAATAGCATTAGACCCCCATGAAGTAACTAGATATGGAGAAATTATAATGGCCAATCTAGGGCAGTTAGGTAGTATAGTGGACAGAGCACTAGACTTGGAATCAGGAAGACTCATTTTCCTGAGTTCAAATCCAGTCTCAGACTTACTAACTGTGTGACCCTGAGCAAATCACTTAACCCTGTTTTCCTCAGTTTCCTCACCTATAAAATGAGCTGGAGAAGAAAATAGCAAACGACTCCAGTGTCATTGCCAAGAAAACCAGCAAAATGGGGTCGTGAAGAGTCAGACATAACTGAATGGCACAAATGGCCAGGCTGGACCCCGAAAAAGAGTTGAGGAAATATACCACCCCTTTTTATTATTTGCAGAGGCAGAGAGCTATGGGTGTAGCATATTTCATTTACCACAAGTGTATGTTGGATAGTTTTTCTAAAATTCTTTTAAATATTTTCTATAAGGGATGACTCGCTTGATAGGAGGGGGAGATGGATAGATTTGAAATGAAAATGCTATAAAAATAAGAGATCATTTTAAAAATAAGATTCTGAAAAGTTGCACCTTCTTAAGATGTATTAAGGTCTTCTTTAATGTTATCATGTTTTATGTAAAAGTGGGCATTTCTGACTTTCCAGGGAAAGACTTTTGAAGTCTTTGTAGCGTATAAAGCCTATGCATGGATAGTTTGCCTTAAATACCACAAAAGCAAATTGTTGTCGCCTAGAACCTATATATACCAGGCTATCACAGGCTCAATGGAAACATTTATCACAATGTGTTTGAAAATGTCATGGGTCTTTATACAAATAAATGGAAAATATCATCCTATATTTTAGGTGGAAATGTCTAATTATTAAGTTTAATTTATCCCTGGTAGCACAGAGAGTGCTCGCTAACTTGACCTGACTTGGTTTTTCAGTTACAACTATGAAATACAAGTAATTTCTTATTTCTTTCCTTCATAAAGAAACCAAATGAGTATGGCCTTCATACATTTAAAAGTGTTGGAAGTCTCCCAAGGAAAAAAAGGATATGTCAGTTTCCATAATCCAAAGGAGACGCACACACAAATTAGAAATGAAAGCAAAGAACTGAAAATATCAGGTACTTCATGGGGAAGGAAATGAGATGGGGGTTCTCAAAATGAGATTTGAGTCTATATATGAAAATTGAAATTTAAATAGCAACTAATCACTATTACCAGTCCCTGTTAAACCCAAAGTTCCTATTTGCAGCAGCTAAGAGTATTACCTAAGTAATTTTAGAATTAACTTGTGTCAGCCAAGCCTTCCAAGAGCCATACGTGCAACTGGAGACTTTAGGAAAGTGACAGCACTCTGTTTTTCTGGAATTCTCTCATAAGGTCAAAATGAGGCATTTGATCATACCACAGATTATGGCACTAATTGCTCTCTGACCAACATTGAAATTTTGATCTCCCTTGTGGCTACCAAATTCTAAGCCCAGTAATTAGATCCAGTTTGTTCTCCCTTGAAAAATATTCACTGTCTTACTTTACAATTTAAAATCACAGATTAAGCCCTAGAAGGGACTTCAGAAAGTCATTGAGTCTAATCCTCACAAGTAAGTAAACTGAGGCCCAAACAGGCTAATCATCACACAAACCCAAGCCCAATAAGTCTCTGTCAAGGACTATTAGGTAGTCTTTCTTTATTGGGTGACTTTGAAGTTAAGAAAAATGTCCAATTTATTTACATCTCATTAAAGCAAATATAGAAAGATCTATTCTTGAACAACTGATCCTACCTGGTATCACCCTTCTCTTTGGATCCAGAATGGCCCCTTCCTTCCTAAACTTTTCCCCAAGCCTAGCTTAGCCTGCGATGGTTCCAATAACCTGTTCTTCCTTTCTTACCAAGTACCCTCCAGAACTTTCTTCATAACATAGCTATGAGTTACTGAGGACCAAATCCACATTATATTTCAAGTGAATTTCTGTTACTTTTTATATTATTTTCTTTTTTATAATAATAGCTTCTTATTTTTCAAAATACATGAAAAGATACTTTTCACCATTCACCCTTGTACCTTTTTTTGTATTATTTTCAAAGAGCCAGTGTGGCAGAGTATATAGCTAACTAACTCTATATTTTAAGCCATTTAGAGAAAATAAGTGCCTACCCAATTTTCTTGGAGGGTGGTAGCATGATATTTTGGTTGTCGAAAATCTTGAAATGGTAGATCCATTGTCAAGTGTACCCAAAGGTCCTATGTCAATGTGCAGCAGCCATATAGCCATATATAGCCTCCACATGCCCCTTGGAAGTTATCCTTAAGCCTATCACCTCAGACTCTTGAGGGCCCTTTGGAAGAGTAGGCTGAGCCTAGAACAAGGTTCTAAGTTATATGATATATGAGGAAAAGAACTGAATTTGAAAGCAGAGTGAATTTGGAAATTCCTATAGGTCCTCCAATCTGCTGGACCAGCTATGATTCTCTGCAAGACCCATTTTCATGGCATCCCCATTCTCCTAGGGGAAGATTTTCCTCACTTTGCCCTGTTCCTGGGGGTTGAGCCTCTATAACCTCGTGTCCATTGTCTACCATTCCTAAAACACACTCCATCCTCACTTATACCTAGAAAGTAGGTGCTATTCATACAGATGAAGAAACTGAGGCTGAAAGTGATTAATTGATTTATCCAGGATCACACAACTAAAAAAAATTGTCTGAGGCAAGTTTAGCACTCTGTCGACCATATAGCACACACACACGCACACACACACACACACACACACTACATTATACCACATTGTATCAGTAGAATACAAGCTACTTGAAGGCAATGAATCATATTTTTGTGTTTTATTGGTTATATATATATGCATATATATATATATATAAAAGTATACATTATCACTGGTTTGAAAAGGTCTTTGCCCCACAAAGAGAGTGTTGGTTAGTTGTTTTTTTCATTACTTAACTAGATAAGTGAAAAATAAAATTCATTTTTGAGTTCTTAGGGACAGATGATGTTTTACTTTTGTCCAATGTAACCTCAGCACCTATCCCAGGCCAGACACATGGTAGATGTTTAATAAATACTTGTTGACTGAGGGGATTTAGGTCATATAACTTCTCTTTATCTCTTTTATCTTAAATGGCTTCTATTAGCTACATAAAACTTCATGAAAATCTAATAGTAAAAAAGATTATGAATAGTACATTGAAAATTACAACAGGTAACCTGGATGAGGAAGATGGGGGGGGCAAGGCAATTTCTTTTGCTTCCCTCACAAATGAGTTCATGAATGAAAACTATGAAAATAAATTTTCATTACTCTATTCTCACTTTTATCACTCTGCCATGTATTTCCTAGCAAAAAGGGGAGGCTTTCCTTTTAATAGTATACAAGTATGACTTCACTTAAAACTCCCATGCTATTTGTATCATCATTTTCATTCAACATCAAAGTCTGGCTGGCAATTGCTTCCTGGGTATTTGAACTCATTTGAGGGCATTGAATTCATGAGGTGCCTGAGCCATGTTTTTGGAGAAGTTCCATGACTAACATTTATCTCCACTATTGTTTTGACAGGAAATAGCCAGGTGAATGAAGTGTCTTAACACGGGCCTATTCCATTCTGTGTTTTAGTCCCTGATTTCTAACATTGTTGATGGTTTTAAAAAAAAAAGGGATGGCTGATCAGATGATCTAAATGGATTGGGAGCTTTGTGTGAGCCACTGATGTGATGTTATAGAAAAAGGCAATACATTAGTGAGGTCATAGCTCTACTCTGCCTTGCCCTGGTCATATCACAGCAGAACTATTGTGATTAATTCTCAGGGACAGATTTTATGAGGGAGATATCAGTGACCTGGATTCAAATCCCACCCCTAAAGCTTACTCTTTGTATGATCTTGAAGTCTGTCATATTAGGTCCCTTCCAATTCTCTGATTTGGTTTTCAGTTCCTAATCTTAGGAGCATAAGATTTCAAAGTATCCCAATTAAGGTCCACAATATTGAAGGGACATAGAAAAATTCAATTTCCCAATGACATGAATCTACTAGTGACTATCAATAGTTCAATGTCAACACTCAATACACACTTCTCTCCTATAGTTATCTGGAAGTGGAAGAATGTCTTGGTGAAGACAGAAGCAAAAAAAAAAGTGCTCATAAGAAAGATGAAGTGTCCCCATAGAACTGGTTAACCTTAGGAATAAAGGCAGAGCTAGCATGGCTCAAATCTTAGCATCCTGCTGAAGGGTCAAGCCAAGCCTGGCACCTGGGAGCTTCTTTAATTAGCTCATGTTTTTCATCGCCAGGAAGAGAATCCAAGGTTTAAGAGATCATGTTTAAAGCTCAGGGACAAGCCCATAGTTGCCAGGAGGAATACAAGAGATCTAAAGAGTTGCCGTGACACATCCATTACATTTACAGACTTGCCCCCATCGACTTTTTGAAGTACCGTATACATGATACTGCGAAGCTAAACATTTTATGTACCATAAGAAATCTGAGGAATAATGTTTAATGTTCATGGGATAAGTTAACAAAACTATACATCAGTGATTTTTCTTTTTAATTTCTGTGTGTTATGGCTTTTGAGTACTTAAAGCAAAATAAATAAATAAACAAACAAGGCCTCAGAAAACATGGGCTTCTGTTCTTTTGTGTTTTTCCCCCCTTTCGCTAAATTAAATGGCAACTGTTAATTTGCACCCAAGGCAGAAATCATGTTAAAATATGCAGTTGTGTATGTGTGTGTTAATGTTTAGATAACAGCTTTCAAAACAAAACTAAAGAAAATGTGTTTGGAAATGGGAAACATTTGGTCTGTTGTAGCTTTCAGCAACTCAAGAAGAGAGAATCTGTAGTAGTTCCCAACAGCTGGACCATACTGTCTAGCAAGAATGGCCAGTCATCTTTTTTCCTTTTTTTTAGGTTCTCCATTAATATTCACAAAGATCTAAACTAAAAAAAAAAGTAGAGATGAAATGTCTCCCACTTCCCATCCTTAGTTCCATGTTTAAATACAATTAAGTTATTATTGCAGTACCATCTCCATTGGTCATACCCATGACAAAGATTTATCCAAAACCTCAGCAATAGTCTTAACACACTATGCTTGTACCCAGATGCAAAAGGTCTAAGGGGAATTCTCATCTGAAAGTAAGATCAATCAATCTGCACTTATTAAGCACCTAATATGTGTCAAAACATTGTACTACGTTTTAGGAATACAAAGGCCAAAGAAAACAATTCCTGATCTCCAGAAGTGTGCATTTCTATCAAGAAAGTCAACATATACATTCATAAGTATATACAGAAAAGACCAGGATTAAAAATTATAAAAAGAGATCACTTCAAATAAAAAAAAATTAGGAGCAAGCCAAATGTCCAACAGTAAACAAATGTTTAAATAAATTGCAGTACATCATTGGATTGGAATATGATAATATAATTAAGACTGAAGAGTATGAAGAATAAAAAACTTTTGTGAAAAAATGAAAATGCAGAACTATAGGAAAGTGGAGATCAACCTAAATATCATAACATGAGGAAAAGTCAATGATTGGAGGAAGGTTTCCCATGGAGAATTAAATCTTATGAAGGGCCATTATCCTTTATGTGCTGAAATTAAGTAATTTAAATATATGTGATCCCTGAGTAGTTGTAATTTTTGGCATACATGGTTAATGTTTTGTTTTAATAAAAACTGGTTAAAAGGATAGTTTTTTTTTGTTTTTCCTTTGGTTCATGAAAAAAATGGGAGGTTGGTTAATTAAAAACTGGAATTAATTTAAAGTTCATTTATATTTAGCTTGAGAATACAGGTAAGTCCCACATACATAATCACATATTCCTCAGATGTGTGTGTCTATCTAGGTCTTTCTTCATTCATCTTTGTGAAAAACATCCTAGTCTTTAATTATCATTTCCATTTCCACCGCATCATTCGATCTGAATAGCAAACTCTCAGAGTTAGGAGTTTCTGGGGCCATCTGATTTATCCCTTAACTAAGTAAAATTTATCTCTACAATCATTCCTGTGAAAGGTGGTCCAGTCTCTGCTTTAAAACATGACCTTCCAAAACCATCCCTTCCATTTCTAGCTGACTTGGGTAATTAAAGTAGTTGTTGTTAGTTCCTAACCTTAATTCTAATCTCCTTTTGTTGTGTTCTCAATTTTTTAAAATGCCCTCCTTAATTCTTTTCTATTTAATTTAAAGACCAGGACTATGAATTACCCAGAGGATCAATTGCCAATTTGTAGTATAATCAGAGACAAAAGGGGATAAAGTTTCTAAGTATTATTTTATGCCCTATCAGAGCATTAATTTTCCACTACCTTCCTTTTTTAGCAGAAATAATTTTGATTAATTCTTACTCCTTCCTTCCCTTCATCAACTTCCCCTTTAATGTCTGCTAAGTAAATAAATGAATAGGCTTAAAGTTTCTTCTCTAAACAAAGGCACTAACTCACATTTCAATATTACCTCGAGGCCACATGAAATGGGCTGTCTACACATATGTTGAAAAAAATTCTGTTCTTAAAAGCCAATTTCACTTTTAAAAATCAAGTATTTTGATGGCACTGCTGGTCCATTCACCTAAACAATAACATTGTAGTCAGAAGTTCAGCAAAGTTAATCCACAAAGTGGAGGGGAAAAACAGATTTTGGGATGTTTAGAAAAAAGACAATTCAGATCAACGATTCAATTGAACAAATATTTATTAAGTGACTATTATGCAGGAGACACAGTGCAATGATGAGGAGGAAAACAAGGCCAAAAATGAAAAATAATCCTATCAACACTAAGAAAACAGCAACTAAAGGGACAGATTTTTATATTGTATTTTTAACCGATGGATTTTTTTTTCACATGTTGTATAGACAAAGCCCATATCTTTACAAATCCTGCCAAAATGTCATAGTAATTGGCATATTGCTTATTCTAGCCACATATCCAACTGCTTCCAAAATTTCTTAGGCTATCTTTTTTTTATAATTATATTTTAATGTTTCCTCACATGTTAACATTTTCAGGAGCGATAGGTCCATTGGATGATTTTCCAAAATCAGAAATAAGAAATAAATGGGAGGCATCAATTCAGAAGATGAAATAAAAGGGTGGGAATCAAATCTTGGTTTTGCTGTCTACTACTTGTGTGACTCAAATCAGATCTCAGTTTTATCATCTTCACTCCAGAACCAGTGAAAACTTCTCAAACTGGGGTTCTGTCACCTAGTAATGAGGTGACACCCACACCTTTAGCCTCTGGCTTCTAGAGATATAGTTCAGAAAAGCAGACTTACCTTGTAAATTAACCTCCTACCTAGTTCCTTTACATCTAGGTTAGAAATTTGACAATGATTTCTATGTTGAATTTTTTTAATGTCAATTTTTAAAAAATGATAATACTGATTAAAATATCTTTGGCCCTACAAATATTGTCACATAATCATATACACATTTTAATTTTAATAAGCTTTTTAACCATTTTAATAACCTTTTCTTGGACTCTTCTGACTGGACTTAGTCAATGCAGAAGCTCCATTGAAAAGTTAGAAAAAGAAAAAAGGTGAATGGTTGAGGATGGAAGAATGTAAATCGCAAATAACCCAGAGGTAGGAGTGAGTAGGTTATTACATACTGTCAACAACGACTTATTCATAAAAATCACTTCCTTCAGGATTTAGCTCAAACATCATCTACTACAGGAAGCTTTCCTGACTCCCCCCCCAAGGAAAATATAATTGTCCTAAATTAAGGGAGAAGTAGAAAAGAGATTTGTTCAGTTGTGTCTGCCTTACCTTGATCCCATAGACTTGCCCATGGGGTTTTCACGGCAAAGATACTAAAAAATAAAGATGCTAAATACTAAAGATACCATTCAGTTCACCATTTCCTTCTGCAGTGTGTCCCCATTTTGCAGATAAGGAACTGAGATAAATAGGGATTGCCCAGGGTCACACAGCTTAGTGTGTGAGCATCTGAGTCTATGTTTGAACTCAAATTTTCACAGCTCCAGGCCTATGGTTCTATCCACTGCATCCCTTAGCTGCCCCCCAGAAATTTGAGAGCGCAGGACAAAGCTGCCAAAGGATTTAGTTGGTGGGGAACAATTAGTTTATTGGTTTTAAAAATCTATAATTTGTACCCATTCAGCTCTTAAAATCATTCCTATAGTTTGTATTTTTGTAGACTGTTATTTCCCATTTTGTAAAACTCATTATATTTGAAAATGACATGAAAAGTTCAATTTCTATTGCTGAATAAGCTGAAGGCCTTTGGAATAATTTTAAAATCATCTTGAGGAATGTCTTAATATGATTGCATTGGAAATTTCTTTTCAATTCCAGAGATAATACTCAATATCCAGAGATAATTTTCTACTTCTCAGTGTTAACTGTTTTTCTATACTGCTTCAAATTAGGCTACTTGACTCTTTATTAAATTATGGTATTATTTTATTTTGGTTTGGCTCTGAGATTTGCTATTTGGTTAAAGACTTTTAGCTGTGAAACCAGGAAAGGTTGCCAATTTCCAGTCGAAATCCTGCTAGGTCGTATTTTGTTAGCATCGACTGCATTATGATTAGTTATGAACCACCCCAAAAGGTTCAGTATTCATTTCATCTCTCAGAGCTGAAAAGTCCTGTGTTCAGCCAAACCAACCAGGTTTCTGCTTTGGTGTGTGGCTGGAGACCTCAGATTGCTGGAAGAATTTGCAATATTTGTTGTTTGAGATCAGACACTAATTAACATTTTAATAACCTTTGCTTGGACTCTTCTGACTGGACTTAGTCAATGCAGAAACGCCACTGAAAAGTTAGAAAAAGAAAATACATGAATGGTTGAAGATGGAAGAATATAAATCGCAAATAACTTAGAGGTAAGAGTGAGTAGGTTATTACATACTGTCAAACAACGACTTATTCATAAAAATCACTTCCTTCAAGATGTAACTCAAACATCATCTACTACAGGAAGCTTTCCTGATTCCCCCCAAGTGCTAGAGCCCAATCGTATATTTATTCTGTATTTATACAGAATATGAAGCAACTAAGTAGTCTCAGGAAGACCCGAGTTCAAAAATGGCTTTAGACTCTTGCCGACTACATGATGCTGAACAAGTCACTTAACCAATGTCTGCTTCAGTTCCCTCAACTAAAAAGTGGGGATAACATTACTATCTCTCTACCAGGACTGTTGTAAGGAACAAATGAGATAATATTTGTAAAGCACTTAGCACAGTACCTGGCACACAGTAGGTGCTTAATGAATGTTTGTTTCTTTCCTTCCTTCCTGGATATTTTCTATATACACTTCATCTCATAATGGAATATAGGTTTTTTGAGCACGAGGATTGATTCGCTTGCTTGTGCTCACTCTCTTGCACACTCCCCCTCCCTCTATATGTATATAGAGGGGGGGAGTTCTAGGATTGTTTCTATCTGAACTCCATTGGAAAAGATGAGGAGATGAATAATAATAATTTCAAAAATTATATTTTTTATTACCTTAAGCTTTGCAAAACATTTGGATTTGAACTCATATCAGTCACTGACTGACTGTTTGAGCCTGGCTAAGTCATTTAATCTCTCTGAGTATCAACTGGTTTACTTGAAAAAAAGGCATTAAATAAATGTCAAGTGCTATTATAATCATTACCATTTGTATCCCCTTGAGTTTATCCTAGCTCTACAGAAATCCTGTGAGATGAGTATCAACAAAATTATTATCCACATTTTACAGAGGAGGAAATTGAGTCTCAGAATTGTGGTCTGATCACATTAGTAAGTATCAGAAGCAAAATTCAGATCTGTCTCTTTGATAATACCAAGTCTAATGTTCTTTTCGTCTATAACATACTAACTCCTCAAAATGATATTATTACAATGAAATTAAATTAGTATAATCAACAAGAAAAAAGAATTATACAGATGAAAAGAATGAAAAGGACATTGACTTATTCACCCAACTGTTTTCTTGAACATCCCAGGACTCGAGAACTGCCTCTCTCTCCTGGTATAAAATGTTTATTGAAACAAAGAGGAATATTGACATTTTATTTTGATTCAAGCTTATCTAATGCCTACAGAGAAGAAAAGAAATCTCAAGTGTCATTCTAAAACTCAGTACATCTTGTACTTGAAAAAAAAAATATGTTTCCTTCCCATAAAATGCCAAAGCAGAAAATAATATGGGCTAGATGGTAAGAGAGAGGAAAGTGGCCTTCCATTTCCCGGAGCAGTGCAACTTCCTGCCCCACCATCTTATCAGACATATATCTTAAGGAGAGGGGTAGCACTGTGCTCAGCTCCGTCCTGTCTTGTGCAGAAGCAGGCCTCCTGCCTTCATGGGAAAGGAGAAAGTATCAGCCAGGCAAAATACAAAGGCCAAGATGATATCTTGCTGCTGGCCGAGTGAAGTAATATTTTAGGAAAATTATATTTAGCCGTTCATGGGGTTGATAGTGGAAATGAAGTCCCCAGACTGTCACAAAATCAATTCCACAGACATGCATCATTTGCAGACGCTTTTCAATTCCATTGACTTGGACATGTGAACACTCACCCCCAGCATTTTAGACATTAAAATGGCCACTTCCTGCTTAGAGTTTTAAAACCAATCATCGGTCTTCCAGATCTTTTCCAAAGCTCAACCCAAAATTAAACATGCTATTTCCCATGCCTCTTAGTAGTTGTTCACAGCAGTTGGCGACAGCCTCACTGGGTCCATGTCTTTGTGGGTGCTAAAAGTATGGCTTGGGCCCAAGCGTTTCACTTTGCTCTTTGGCTGTAAATCATCCCAACAAGAGCTGCTCGAGCTCCAGTGATTTACTCTTCATGACTTTACAAGCCAGATTCTTCCATATATAGGATCAGAGGCCATGGAGGCAGGGGCACACGGATAAAATCCCTCCGTGAATTGAGGAAGAGGAGGGAGAAGTGAATTTCCCCTCAATGGATGTTCTGGGATGAGCACTGGTTCTGGAGTAAGAAGATTTGCCCGGTTCCAATACCCTCCCTCCTAGTCACCTCTGTGACCTTGACCAACTCAATTAACTTTTATGGGTGTTAGTCCCTCCACTTGTAAAATGGGGGTGGGGGATGGCAACACTTAAGTCCCTTTCCACCAACTCTGTGATCTTAGGGCCTTTGGAATAGGCCCTAAAGAAACTTAGTTCTAGACCAAGCTTAACCAATGAACTCATTCAATAATCTTCTGATCTCTTGGACGATTCAGCCTATTCTATTAAAGGGCATTCAATTTTGTAAACATACCAGCTCCTTTTCTAATGCTACCAAATGCAAAGTTCACCATTGCCCTGTGTGGTTAGCTTGAAATAGGGGCATTCTGAACGACCTTACATACATGTTCGAGAACAACCTTCAAAATAAATTGGCTACTTCAAATTATTGGCAGTAAAATTATAAATTTATTTGTATAAATCATAGAAATAGTGGCAATAGTTTATATTTGTATATTTTATATGTATATATGTGTAGCTTATCTATTTATCTAATCTATCTAATGGAAAGTGTTTTGCAAACTTTAATACAGGCTACATATACACATGCTTGGGTAGCCTACCTTTAACTTTGGAAAGCACTTTCCATAATCTTTTCTCATTTGAATCTTACAACATGGGTGATTTTGGTGATTGACAAATGAGAAAACCTAAGATCAGAGAATAATGGCTATCCACCTCAAAGAATCATTGGAACAACTTGAGAAAAGATCTGTCTGAGAATGTTGTTTTGGGGACTAATAATTATAATGTCAGCATATTAGAGAAACAGAGGGGGTGAAATCACTCCTAGCTGCCATCCAAATAATACCACAATCCCATTTTGGACTTTTCCATGTTAATTCCAAATATAAATGTGTGTATGTATATACATATATATACACATATATGTGTGTATACATATATATAATGTGTATATATATACATATATATGTGTATATATATATATATACATTTCTTTTTTCAAGTATCCAGTATTGTGTAAGATTGATCTTTCAAATCAATATTAATAATGTTCCATTTTATTTATTGTATGTGTGCATGTATATTCATATATGTGTGTGTATATGTGAGTGTATATAAACATTGCCTGTCAGGAGTTCTTTACTTGGCATCTGTGAGCATTTTTCTTACTTTTTTAGTGATTTTATACATTTAAAAACATTATTCTATAAAAAGGTCCCTAGATTTTACCCAACTGGCAAAGGAGTCCAGGACACAAAAATGGTTAAAACCCTCCAGAATAGGACAGCCTCATCCTCAGTTGAAATTACCACAAAGTGAAAGAGAAAAGAGACAACTTGGAAGAAGGCAGGGCCATAAGGCAAATATGTTTTCTTAATATGTCATAGCTCTTTTTTCAATTTGCAATAAAGTAAAAAATTGTTATCTCATGTATTGGAAGTACAATCCTAGTAAACTGACTACCAGACATGGAATCAGAAAGAACTGAATTCATATTCTGATTCTGATTCTGTCTCTTACAATCTGTGTGAGTACAGATAGGTAAGTTATCTTGCTAATTCTCAATTTTCTCATCTGCAACATGGGGATAATTATGCCAAAAGCACATAGCACACACACACACACACACACATATATATATATATATATATATATATATATATACATACATATACATGTACATGTACATGTACATATATATATGCATGCACATATATATGTATTTATATATGAAATTTCCTTGTGAACTTTAAATTGCTGTCAATCTATTGTAATATTGATGATATTTTATCTTACTTTGATACCTTGGTTGTGAAAAACATCAATAGAAGTAAGTGGAGGTATCTCATGACTTTTTTGTTCTGTTGTGGACAAGTTGGAACCGAACCATTTGGAACAACTTGGGCTGAACAATTATACAATTAGGTGATTTTTAAACTGCTTAAATGGTCAGACCTAAAAAGCCACGAGTAATGGTTCCGTGTCAATTTGAAAAGAGATCTCTGATGGAGTGTTTCAGGGATCTCTATTTGGCCACATAGTATTTAATATCGACTACCAGGCATGGAATCAGAAAGAACTGAATTCATATCCTGATTCTGATTCTGTCTCTTACAATCGGTGTGAGTACAGATAGGTAAGTTATCTTGCTAATTCTCAATTTTCTCATCTGCAACATGGGGATAATTATGCCAAAAGCACATAGGACACACACACATATATATGTACATGCACATATACATATGTATATGCATGCACATATATATGTATTTATCCCTACAACTGGTAGGTCAAGGCAAGTGAATCTTAAGCTTTCAGAGTTCTGAGTTTCAGGAGGCTAAACTGAGTAAGTATCCATTTTAAGTCTAGCAATAATATAGTACTAGACTGGTAAGTGGGTCTGGGAGTGGATGCTGGGGGTGAGGAGCCAACAGGATACTTCAAGAACAAGTCCATGAGTGGCCCTATACTTAAAACAGCCGGAGCAACATAATGAGACCCAGACTCCAAAAACAAACAAACACATTTGTATCAATAACAAATTCACTTATGGCATGTATATCAACTTTTCAGATGACACAAGACTAAGAAGGATCCCCGGCACATTGGATAGCATAAGAATCCAAGAAAGCTCTCAAAACCTTAGAATTTAGGCTGATGCTAATAATATGAAATTTAATAATAATAAATGTAGAAACTTCTGTTGGATTAAAAAATCAGCTCCCAGGGCCCAAGCTCATGAGGGCTTGTCTACAAACAAAACAAAACAAAAATCTTGGGATTTAGTCAACTAGAAGCTCATTGAATCAGTAAAGCACTATGGTGGCCCTCCAAATAACAATATGATCACAGCTACACTAAATCACATATGGGATCCTGCAGTAGGAAGAAAATAATTCTCCCGTATCCTTTCCTGTTATACTGTGTCTGGAATATGATGGTCAATTTCAGGCTGTCTTATTTTAGGAAATACAGGGAAGTGGGAGAGTATCCAGAGAAAAGCAAACAGGATGTTAAAAGACTAAGACTTTGATTTTAATTTTGGCTCTGGATCCCCACAGTTTAGCAAGTTCTATTGCATAGCAGATGCTTAAGGGATTGTGTGTGTCTGCATGAAACTGAAATGAATATTGAATTCTGAGAACAGGCACAGACAAACTGGCCTTATTTTGCCTCAACAGGCATCTCCCCCCATTACATTTTTACATCAGCCATTTCCTATTTCTGAAATGTAAAATTACTCTTAGAATCCCTAGTTTCCCTCAGGATTCAGTTCAACTTTACTTTCTACATAAAGGCTTTTGTGGATTCCCCAGAGCTACTGAAGTCTCTCCCTCCTGCTCCAAATATGTTATATTTCTTTTATATTTTTCTTTTCCTCTCCTTCCCTTTCTTCCCCTAAAATTGTAATCTCCTAAAGAACAGGCAATGTTCTATTTACATGTATATGTACATGTGTGTATATATGTAAGGATATGTGTTAGTATGTATATTATATATCTATTGTGTATACGTAATTATATACATGTATATATGTAAGATCTCTATATGTATCTATATATATATATTATTACATATTCATTATCTACATGTGTATTGTGTGTATGTATATTATGCATATGTGTATGTATGTGTGTATATATATATATATATGGAATAAGACTAATTTTACTGGCATAGGGAACTCCCAAGTGAACAAACTCCCTCCACCAGGATAGGAAGCATTGTCTCACAGAGTTGCTTACAACAGAAATGTCAACTCTCAGCCAGCTAGGTTCTTACTCAAGGGTAGGACTGAATGAGATTAAAATGTAACTGAGAAACAATTAACAAATAAAAATACAATATAGATAATGCTGATTTGTGGATTTCTAAGTCAGTCTATGGCCCAGAAGAATCTAATTTTTACTGAGTTTTTGACACAGCTTAGAACACTGAGCAGGTGAGTGACTTGTCCAAAGTCATACAGTCAGTATGCAAAAGGTAGGAAGGGAGTCCAGGTATTTCTTCCTTTGAGAAAGTTTCTCTGTTCACTATCTCTTAACTTCATAAGTTTTTCTTATTAACTGATTGATTGGTTGGTAGACTGGCTAGATAGAAGGCCAATCTGGTTGGAAAAAGGAATATCAAATGAATCTGCCATGTTAGCAATGGTGAGTTAAAATAAATGAAACCATTGGGACAATTTGAAAAATGTTCTGCTTTCAAATATCCTTTCTGGAATCAATAAATGCATTATCAGCCTAAGAGAACAGTAGGAAGGGGCTAGCTTGCTGCCCTCCAAGAGGTACCACAATTTCACTCTAAGGTCTGAAGGAAGGACCAGATCTACCTAGCCCAGAGCTTTGTATCTAACAGATATTTTATCAAAGCTTGTTAGATAGGACTGGATTGAAAAGAGCAATAAATGTATTTCAACCTTGTTCCAAGTTGCAAGAAATTAAATGAAGATTAAATTCCCTTTGACATCTACTTGAAAAGTGAAAGCTTATTTTTAAGATGCCTCTTTAAGTCTTTTTAAAAATTCATAAATCTGCCTGTGGCTTCTTTTCCATTATATACATAACTATATTGTGTTCCTGGTGTATTTCTCTGACATTTACATTAAATTATATTAGGAACCCTGCATAGATTTTTGCACTGCAAAATTAACTGGGAGGTATTGAGGCAAAATCCACACTATGCTGAGAGTACAGAAATCCAAGCCTTGTTCTGTGAGTGCCAATGTGTTCAAAGGAATTGTTCTAATGGCAGAGAAAGTCAACAGGGAATAATTAAGCTGCAGTTGTCCGAGATTGGCTGTGGTGTGTGAAATGATAGTCGGGAAAGCAGCTACTACAGAATGTTGGCCCAAGAAAAGGATTAGAGTCTAAAAGCTACGGTTCTGATGAAATGCAAACCTCTTGCCCTCTGCACAAGAGACTCGGTCTACCTGGATCGTAAAATCCCTAGAAAACCCCCAATAAGATACAATTTTTACAATGTACCATCTCAGGTTTGCATTAGTGAAAATAATAAAAAAAAAAAAAAACAAGCGAACCAAACCATGGGATGACCTTGTCACACAGAAATGGTCTTATATATGTGACCCCTCATCACTTCCTCCTACCAAAGACAAGCAGAGTGACAACACGGGTAACCAAAACCCATCAGAGATAATGTGGTTGCTCACAGTAGTCTCCAAAGTGACCTCATTAGGCAAAAACTGGTAGAGAATTTTGCATTGATATTGAGGATCTGATTTCATTCACTTGGGGAACTTCCAGTGGGGGAAGTCTCTCCAGCAAAGCTAAGAGTTAGCCTGAGGTCAAATTGCCCAGTGAGAGTCACACAACTTATAAGGGTCAGAGGTGGAATTGGACTTAGTTACATCTAAAGTTGATCTAATGCTATCCATTACTCCAGTCTGTCTCATTAGAGACTTACAATTGTTTTTGTTTTCCTTAACTCTCCCTTTTCAAGACCAAGACATTCAGAGACATCTACCACGTACCATCACCACCGAGACCTGTGACATACAATGCAGCAGTAGTCTTTCTCTTATTAAATCCTTCCAAGTATTGGCAACAGTCATCAAACTCGATTCATCCAGCAGATGACGATGAAACACTTTGTTGCTGAACAGATATTTTTTTTTGCCCCTTTAATTCTTCTAAACCATTTTTTTACTAGTTTTCCATTGTCTGGCATTTATAATATGGCCACTGGAGTAAAAAAGGCAATTATTTACCTCTCTTTCCTATCTACATTATTTTAACCTTCAAATCCAATACCATTTCCATTTGGAAAAATATTTGTATAAGCCATTTACAAGGCCTTTACAAGCCTAGGCATGCCAAGATAGTTCAAATTTCCAATTTATTGTGGCTGGGTCTTGTTGGCACTGAATGAAAAGGCTTTTTTTACTATCAAATTTTAATGTCAGCATTCATACACATACTGAGAATCATAGAATCTTTGCAACAGAAGGGACCTTAGGGATCATCCCACCCACCCCTACTATTTATGGTTAGTTGCAGATATGCTGAAGTCCAAGGAGCAATAATTTGCATAATTGACAGATAAAATCACATGGTTTTGTTTATCACCAAGTCTAAATTAAGAATGATTTTCCACTACTTGGACATATTCCTGTTAACAAGCCTCAGACATTAATCACTAACACACACACATTTCAGAGTCAAAATGTACTTTTTAAATTACTGCAGTTTAGGTTTGGGGAATTAGGATAGTAATACTGCATAAAATATATATTTATATATATATATACATAGAGAGAGACAGAGATACATAGAGAGACAAAAACAGAGAGACAGAGAAAGGGGGGTAGAGGGAGAGCTTTAGAGTAATTATCATGATTGTCACTTTATAATGAACAAAATGGATTTTTTCAAGTGCCATCTTTTCATCTCTAAATCCTTACATCCTCATTTCATCTCATCTGGTGATACAGTGAATAGCGTCAAGATATGAGTTCAAATCTGGCCTTGGACACTTACTAGCTGTGTGACCTTGGGCAAGTCACTTCACCCTGTTTTCCTCAGTTTCCTCATCTGTAAAATGGCAATAATAATGATGACAGCATCTACCTTCTAGAGTTTCTGTGAAGATTAAATGAGCTATAAAGTACTTTATACTTTTTTTTAAAAATACTTTATAAAACTCAAAGCTTTCACTATTGCTGTTACCATTTCTAAATTTTGTGAACAGTTTTTACAGTGTAGAATCTGAAGGAAAAAAGTTTCTAAGGCCTTTTTTGTAACTTCTACCCATGGCCCGCTGTAAGGAGAAAATGTAGACATGGAAGAGAGCATTGGATTTAAATCTGGGATCTGGGTGTGAATCTTAGAATGTTTGGGTGATTTGAGGCAAGTCTCTTTGCCGATCCTTACCAGCAAATTATCTAATCTAGAAAACTTTAAAAGCAACTTCAAGCTCTTAAATATACGATCATTACTCTACAGATAAAGAAACTGAAATTCACAGAGTGATCAGCCCAAGCTCTCCCAGCTACAGAGACAGAATTTGAACCCAGCACCTTTGACCCCAAATCCAGTGTTCTCTCCATCATGTCTCTGATTCTGGATCCCTAAATCAAGGTCTTTCAGAATTCAAACTCAATGAATATTTATCATGCATTATATGATACTATGTGTAACTCACCATGCTAGGGGCTGATTCTAAACTACTCTCATGTATGGACACACACACGTCCAAATAATATCAATAATAAGAATTTTTAAAAAGAAGAATGTTCTCCAATTCTTTATGAAATTTATCTATCAATGGAAGTGTACTACTTACTACCTAGAAAGTCAACTTCAGTGCCAGGAAAAGGAGCCAGCCTCGAATGCCAAGGATTGACCAGACTACATATTTAGCTAAGCAATATTTGGTCAGCAAAAGAAAATATTTTAAAATAACTGTGATTTTCAGTTATGCCTTCTAGGCTAAAGAATTTCATTTACATTGCTACTAACCAGGCTGCCTCTTGTTTGGGATGAGGAGAAAAGTCGAAGTTGCCTAGTATTTTTTTACATCAAATCAGAAAATTTCAGGGTCAGCTGGACTCATAGAGGTTAGCCAGTCCAAACCATAGCCACACAAGAATTCATTCTACAAAATCAACATTGAGTCTTGATTGTTAGGAAGTTTTTCTTGAGATGGAGCTGAAATCTGATTCCTCCCCATTGGGACCAGTCTCAAATGAGATTCATTCTTCTTACATATGACAATCTTTAAAGATCTGCAGATAGTTATCATGATTCCCTTATAGGGATGTGATGGAGACAGCTCACACTGACTCCCAATAGTGAACTGACAAAGTTTTAGCATGAACATTTCAAAAAATTTTCTTTTCAGAAGAGCTGGTTGTTAAACATTTACTATAACACCCCTGATTTTTTTCCCCTCAGTTCTTTCCTAAGAGGGCAAAGTCTTTGGTTCCCCCCAACATCCCTCTGGATTTTCGTCAGCTTTGTCAATATCCCTGTTAACCCATTGTGCTTTGAATCGAATACCCCAAAGATGTTCTGACTGCAAGTGAAGGCCCTCAAATTACTACCACACTCTCCTCCACTGTGGTTCCTCTTAAAGCAAGCTTGGGTTTCTGGACCACCATGTCACTCTGCTGGCTTATTTTGAGTTTGCAGCCCACCTAAACTCCTAATCCTGTTTCAGTTTAGTGGAATGGTTCAGAAATAAAAAAGATGTTACACTTACAATTGCCCGAATCTTAAATTTGTGAAGCCCATAAATCCTGCTGAAGCTGCTTAAACAGTAGCTATGTCTTCTTCTAAGCAGGAAAGTCTCCAAGTTAGGGAAAGTGGGAGACAGAAAGAGGAGGCCAGAAGACTCAAAGGAATCACAGTTTGGGTGATTGTTAAAGGGATTCAAATTCCCAGTACAAGCAGCATTCTTCTAGCTGGTCTGTTCACAATTAATTACTCCAGAAAGTAACTTAGCTGAAAGGCATTTGGCAGAGACTAATATGAAAAATAAGGCTGCCAAGATTAACAACTATTACAAAACGTCAGCAGACTTTCATGATAATGCTTAGCACTTTCTTTCGACAAATACATATGATTACTGCCATATATCTGATAAGGACCTAATAATCTGGGGATCTATCAGGGGATACAACAAAGCTTATCAGCTTTGTGATCCTGCCTGTGGAAACAAAGGGTAGGATGAGGAATACAGAAACACCTCGCCTATTTGGAGACTACTTAGCTGGCAGCCTCTGCTAGCTAGTGGTAACATCACTGACAACCAGAAAATGGGCAAAAAAGGCTACTGAGGTGTCAACATGGAAGGGAAGCATAAAGCTCATGCACAAAACCCAATATATTTTACTCCTAAGAGAACCACTCAGCACCTATTTACTTTTACTTTACAAATAATTCTAACAAAGTCATTTGATTCCTGAGCCCACACCAGATTAAAAGCAGAAAAAAAATGGAAAAGTTTGGGGGGAATCTAAACATACATTGGCAATAGCAAGAAGTTTGATAATGAAGCATAGATCTGTAATTTGCTATGGGGAACGCCCTCATGAGGAAACGCTATCCACCAAGGCAAACTGATAGCTTCTATGCAAATTATATAATCTTAGAGGATAATCTAGCACAAAGTTTCTTAAGCTTTTTCCACTTGCCACCTCTTTTTGCCCAAGAAATATTCCCCAGGTATACAGGCATATAAAGTAGATATACAAATCTAACATTTACTGATTATAAATCATAATTCCATGACCCCCACATTCGGTTCTCATTTAGGATCATGAAGCTGGGACCTTGAACAAGGAGAACTTAATGGATCTGCCCAGGGTCATGCAAATCATAAGCATCAGAGACAGGACTTGAGCCCAGATCCTTCTTACTCTGAGGCTGATTGGCTATCCACTATGCTATGCTGACTCTCGAATGGAGAAGGAAAGCCCATAAGAAGCAAACACAATCTCCAAAGCTGGTGGCCTAGTATCATTAAATGGAGAGAACAAGGGTGCTCTTAGATGTGTACCTACTATGTGCCAGCACCATGCTAAATGCTGGGGACTAAAAGAAAGGCAAAGGGAATCCTTGCTCTCAAGGATCTCAGTGCTAATGGGGGAGACATCATGAAAATAAAAAAGTGCAAAGAAGTATACAGAATAGATTGAACATGGTCAGTAGAGAGAAGGCACCAACATTAAGGAGGATCAGTGAAGTTTTCTTACAGAAGATAGGGTTTCAGCTGAAACTTGAAGGGAACTAAATTTAGTTTTTGAGAAAATAATTTTTGCTGGAGCATCTCCTTCATTAATAGGGCTAGATAAATGAAGTTCCACTGTTGACTATGCAGGCCTATTAAGGTTATTGGCTCCCAACATCTTGAAGGACGGGCCACTGGCACACTATAACATAACCCAAGAGGAACTGGAACAATAACAGCTGGCCTAATGGGAATGTGCCATATTGTGAAAGTTAATAGTTAATACCCAACTCTTCATGACCTCATTTGGAGTTTTCTTGGCAAAGATAGTAGAATGGTTTGCCATTTCCTTCTCCAACTCATTTTATAGATGAAGAAACAGATGCAAACAGGATTAAAGGACTTCTCCAGGATCACACAGCTAGTTGAAGCCACATTTGAACTCAAGTCCTCCTAACTCTAGAGCCAGTACTTTATCCACTGTATCACTTAGCTGCCCTTACATCATGAAAGACAATGTGATCATCCACAAATTAGAAGCAGAAGATCTTAATGACTAGAGAGCTTCCTTAAGGGCCACATCACCTCTGATACATACTGTATGATCAGGGCCAAATCAATTAATCCTTCAATATTTCAGACCATTCTTTTGTTATAGGTACAGAAAAGAAACTGACCTCATTTGGAAAAGGGGGTTTTCTCACCTGGGAGCTCTCTCTAGCAATTAAATCAAAGTTTTAGTACTTTAGCCCTATCCTAGTTTTCCTCTAGACATTTTTGGGCAGTGAAATCATTTTCTCCTCTAATTGGGTAGGGTTTTATTTCACTCATTCCATCAAGACATAAATGAGACTCTCCTAAGTTTCCTTCAGCATCTCATGAATTTCCCTCTAGTTGAACCCACTTCCAATCTAAATTACTTCAAGATAAATCTACAAATGAGATAATGTGTCTAAGACCTTTGCAAACCTTCACATACTATGGCTATCTCTATCGCCATGGTGTTAATCACGCTAATGCTACTTTTGTCATTAGCACTTTCACACTCAAAATTGCTCAGCTCCTTCTCCTATTCCCAACTGCCTCTGATGGCACATTCAAGCTCTCTGGCCGGTCTTTCACGGCCATCATTAAACTGGTGGCTTCTCATCTATTTAGGCTTATTCTCCATTGTTACACAGTGGGAAGTCTTTGTCCCAGCCAGTTCATTCTAACTCACTTCCCTGAAAGTAAACCACTCTAATTTCCACCTCTATGCTTTTGTCTGTGTTCCTCATTCTTCTAAAATGATTTCTCTTGTTCCAAGGGTCCAGATTCTATTCTTCCTTTCTATTCTATTAAGCATCCTCCTAACCACAGTAAACCCACACTGTTTTCACATTGCTCTTAATTCACATAGCATTTGGAATATGGACTATATGCCAGAGAAGGTCATTTGCTGAGACTTAAAGTCAGAAGATACAGGAGGTAGAAATTGGAAGGATATGAGGGATAAGTAGTGAAAATGTTCAGAGCTGAAGATGAAGCAGCAGAGAGACTGTATCATTGAACTGAGAATACTGAAAACTAAAAAAAGTAGGAAGGGGCCAGGTTAAAGAGGACTTTAAAAGACAAATAGAGGATTATATATTTGGCTTTGGATATAATAGGGAGCCACTGGAGTATACTGAATGGAGGGAAGGAGGTAAAGAATAATGAGGTGAAAAAAATTTAAAAATAAAGAATAATGATGTGCCCAGATCTATACTTTAGGAAGATCAATTGAAATTTGAGTAAATATCTGAGGGAGTAGAATTGGAGGAGACAGTTGAGCAACCATTAAGCTATTGCAATAGTCCAGGCATGAGTTGATAGATGAAATCAGCACCAGAGTGATGGTAGAAATAGAAAAACCAATGGGACTTAAAGGAGAGATATAACAAAGGTTGAAAAAAAAAAGCTTGACAACTGATTGGATATGAGGACTAAGAAAGGCTGAGATGTACCGGATGATACCAATATTGCAAGCTGAGTGACTAGAAAGATGGTGGTAGCCCCAATAATAATAGGAAAATTAAGAAAAAGGAAGAAATTGCAAAAATAATGAATTTTTGGAAGATAATCAGTTTGGTTTTGAATATGTTGAGTATAAGATATCCTGACTACTAGTTTGAGATGTATTGTAGGCAAATGAAGAGTCAACATTAGGTTTGGGAGAGAGGCTAGATCTGACAAATAGATCTAAGAATCATTTTCATCGAGATGATAGCTAAGTCCATGGGAGTTGCTGAGATAACTAAGTGAAATCACATAAAAGGGGAAGAAGGTCTATTTATGTGACCCTAGACAAGTTAAGCCCTTGGGGCCTCTGAAAAATGAGGAGAATTGAGCTAGATGGCCTCCGATATCCTTTACGACAAAGCTTCTTAAAACTGTAGGTCATGACCCAATGTGGGGGTTGTGAAATTATGATTTATTATCAGTAAATGTTTGATTTGTGTACTTATTTTATATACCTATATACTTAGGAGTACGTAAACATTTCTTGGGTGAAAAATGGGTCACAAGTCCAAAAAGTTCAAGAAGCTCTGTTTTATGGTTCTAGAATGATGATTCTATTACTATTTAATTATTTCATTTGTGTATGTTTCCTCACCCCAATTAAATAATAAAACTTTGATGATGAAATTATGTCTTATGTTCATGTCTACTAATTCCACTAGTTCCTAACACTGCAATTAGTAGGCACTCCATAAATACTTGTTGAACTGGATTCTTTCTTAGTAATATTTTCAGCCAGAGGATCATTTATCTAAGAAGTTTTTTTATTTACATGGATAAGTGATCGAAGGATTTGTCTTCTGGTTCTTGTGCATTTAATAACATCAACAGAATTATTCTAAGTGCTTTTGTTAGCTTTCCAAACCACAGCATTTGTGAGTAGCCTTCATGGGCAAGATAACAAACTGAAGGGACCCATGATCTCATCCTTGTGGTTATTTGCTACAATAATGCCTATGTCCTCTGCAGGATGATGTAGCCCAAATCCGGAGGGCCTTTCCTCACTTCTTGTTACATCATATTTATACATGCTGTCTTTTGATTATCATCTCCCAGCCTGAAAAAGGACTTCCTTTTGTTTTTGTCCCCCCCCCCCCAAGTCCTATAAATAAATTAAATAACCAAACAAAGGAGATAGATTATTTTAAGAGCATGAGGGGCAATTACTTCTATGCTGGAATATTTCAGCCCTCAAAGTTACTTATTTATGCAATTCTCCCATTGGGATCCAAGGCCTGGTCGTGATATTTTTCCAGGCCTTCAATGGGAGCTATGCCTGGAAAAGCAGGGCAGAATTTTCCCATTCAGTGGGTATTCTTCTCACCCTCACAAGAAATTACAGAATTTAAGAGTCTTCCTGGCGATGCTCAACCTCTCACCTGACCGAAAGGGTCTCAATTCAATCCAACAGTATTGTAACAAATGACTACGATACTGCCCTGTTTCTGCTTCCTTGCCAGGGAGTTAAGTTTCACTTAGCAGGACATTCATCAATGAGTTGGAAAATGAACACAAACACAAATAAAAATGAAAAGCCAACACCTTCCAGTATTTTTTTCCTTATGTAAGCTAAATTTTCTTCCATTGCAAATAGAACTACTTGTACAGGTGGCTACTAAATACTACCAGCTGCTCCATGGCAATATAGGATTTGAAACAGGAGAGGGAGAGAATGACAGAGACAGAGAGACAGAAATAGAGACAGGGATAGAGAACCATAAAGACAAACAGAGAGAGATAGAGAGACAGATAGACATATAGAGACACAGAGACAGAGACAAAGAAGGAATGACAGAAAGGCAGAAAAAGAGAGAGGAAAAGAGAGAGGGAGGGAAGGGAGGTGGGGAGGAGAGGAGAGAGAGAGAGAGAGAGAGAGAGAGACACTAGGAGAGGGAGGAGAGAGAACAAGAAATGAGTGTGGAAATCTATATTGCATATATTTTCTCAGTAATTCTAGAGGGAGAGAAAACTTCAGTCATAAACAGTAAGCAGAATTTCCATTTGGCTTGGCTCCAGTAAATTTGTTGGCTTAGAATTTTGGGGGGAGAACAGGGTGGCAGTTTAAAAAAATAAAGTGGAACAAGAGAATAGACATACCTGCTTTATGTAAGAGAAAATCATGTATAAACTTAATACAGGAAGAAGTTGTTTAAAACTGT